>CAJVQA010010824.1:0-11142 GCA_910591915.1 Cetraspora pellucida | reverse complement strand
ACTAAAAATAATAAATAACTTATTTAAATATAATTTAAATTTATTTAAATCTAAATTAAACTTATTTAAATTTAATTCAAGTTTAAATAAATTTAATATAAGTTAAAATATATTTAAATTAAATCTAATTTTAAATAAATTTAATTTAAATTAATTTATAAACATTAAAAAAACTTACTTCAAAGCTGCTTTAGAATATTTCACTTTATTAACAACCTTACCTAAAATCTAAAAACTATAAATTAATTATATTATTTTAAAATAATATTAAATTTATAAATTACATAATTACAAAAACTAAATTTTAAAAAATTATCAAATCTGAGATTAAAAACATTTAAGATCTAGCCCCAAAGCATCATCTAGGTCTAAGAGCTAGAAAGCTATAAATTAAATTTATATTACATATTTTTAAATATATATTAAATTTATATACTCAAACAGAGATTAAAACACTTAGGACCTAGCCCTGGAGTATTGCCTGGGCATAAGAGCTAAAAAACTGTAAATTAAATTTATATTACATATTTTTAAATATATATTAAATTTATATACTAAATTAAAGATTTAAAATACTTAAAACCTAGCTCTAAGCATTGCCTGAGCCTGAAAGCTATAAAACTATTAATTAACTATTATATTATTATATAATTGAAATTAATAATTACAAAATCTAAGATCTAAAACACTTAAGACCTAGCCCCAGAGCATCGCCCAGGCCTGAAAGCTAAAAAACTATAAATTCAACTAATATTAAATAATAAAAACTTTAAAATCTAAAAAACTACTAAGTCTGAGATTAAAAATACTTAGGGCCTAGCCCTGGAGCATCGCGTGGACCTGAGAGCTAGTAATACCTAATTCTTTTAGTCTGTGTATGACTATTGATATAAAATTTTTTTCTAGAACTTTATATATTCTTGTGTTTTCATTATTATTAATTAGGCTTTTATAATTAAAGTAAACTAGCTATAATTCTTTTGCTTTTAGTATTATTAAATATACCAAATTGTTTTTTTACAGTTTTGTATTTGTTTTAGAAATATTTTCTTGTCACATGTTTTTAAATACTCTTATCAAATAAAAATCATCTTATATTCTTATATTGGTTACTGCTTCTTTTAGACTTGCTGTGTTGAGTTGATTATATAAACTAATAATTTGCTTAAGCAGTAACTGGTCTTATAATAAGTTAAAGTTGCCCAAATTTCTGTAATATATTATGCTATTTCTTACAAATCATGAGATTTTTTTTTTTTAACAGGCCAATTATTTGTATATATATATTGATTATCATGTTTTTTAAAAATCTTATTGTTTATAGTATATAGATCAGCTTAAATATGATACACATATTACTAAAATATGATATTTGGCTAATTGTTAGTCTTTTTGAATTTAGGTTTCTTACAAATATTTATATTATTTCTTTAGCTTTTGATTTTATTATTGATTCTTTGAGTTTGCAATTTAGCCAAATTTCTAAAATTATAGAATCTTATTTTTATTTTTTTTCTAAATCTACTCTTTGCCAAAAAAAATTATTCTATTTTTCTTTTCTTTTTTGGTGTTCATTATAATAAGTTTAGTTTTTTTTCATTGATTTGTATATCATTTAAGTTAAAAAATTTTTCTGCTATTTTAATAATTTTCTCTATTTGTATTTTACTTGATGCAACTCATGTTATATCATCTATATATACTACTATAGCTTGTCTTTATTTCTTTCTCTTTTGCATTATCAACTTTATATTATTATTGTATAAAGTGCACAATATATAGCCTAAACTTGGATTGTTTTGGATTCTTTCTAATAATAAGTTATAGAATATTCTCTATACTAAAGATATGATTACTTTATCTTATTTAATGCCATTTTTAATTTTAAAGGTTGCAATTGTTTCTAAATCTGTAATAATTTTTAACTATTAATTTTTAAGCAAATTCAAAATAAAGATAATTGTTATTTTTAGTATTTTAAGTTTTTTAATTGCCAAATCTAATGCTACTAATGATACTAAGTTAAAAACCCTTTTTATATCTTGTAATACTAGCTAAAGTTCTTTTTTGTTATCTTTTGCATCTTCTATTATTGTATTAATAATATGTATTAGCTCTTTTGTTGATTTGCCTAGCAACTCTGCAAAATTTGGCCCTTTTAAAATATTTTTTTCATAAAATATTTGTGCTAATTTCTTAGTAAATATTTTGGTTATGCATTTTTGCAAAGTTTTTAGCAATGTTATTAGTTTTATATTATTCAAATATATTACCAATTTAAGTCTTTTAGTATTGGGTAAATTTGGGACATTTTCTATTTTCTGAGTATTAATCCTGTTTTGATACATATTTCTGTCAACTTTCTGAAGATTTTTTGTATCTGATTGCTAGCTACTTTAATTAGCATATAGGTAATTTCTAACATATCTAAAGCTGTATTATTTTTAAGTTCTAATAGCATTTTTAGCTATTTTTTTTTGTAATATTCTGATTTAACTGTTTATACCAATTTTTATCAATTTCTTTTTTTAGCTAATATATTTTATCTTACTTATTTTTAATCCTATAACTTTGGCAATTTTGTACTTTAAATTGTTGCTAAAAATGCTTTTTGGTCTTTTCAAGCATCTATTGTGAGTTTGTTATTAGTTTCCTATTCAAGTCTTTAAGCTTAACAAGTCTGTCTATTCTTATTTTATTTAATAATTTGTTTAATAGACTTGTTAATGTTCTTTTTTACTTGTTATTAATTATTTGACATCTTTTTTTAATGTTTTATTCTATTTTTTTAATTTTTGTCTTTCTATTTTTTCTATTCTTCTTTTATAAAAAATCTTTTATCAGCCACATATAACAAAAATTATTTCTTCTGTTTATATCTCTAAATTTTTTTCTATGCTGGTTTTATATTACATGTTTATTTATTCTACTATAATATTAAAAACTTCTATATTTTTTAAAATTAAACTTAGTTTGATGTTTTTTTTTCTAAGTTGATCTATCTTTCTAGTTGTAATAATGCTTTTGTCAGCTTAGATTTCTTTGCTTTATTGTTTTTTTTTGTTTTTAGTAGTATTTAAAACTTTTTTTTTCAGTATTATCTTTCTTGCTACTTCTAGTATACTTCTATTTATAACTTCTTATATTTCATTCAAGTCTTTTTTAAACTTTTTTGTATGTTTTAAACTGTTTTTTTTATTCTTTGTACTAGGTTTTTGTTTCTAAGTATACTGTCTAACTTTTCTTTATATATTTTTTAATTCTCTTTTATCAGCAAAAAATATAAGTGAAATATTGCAAAAGATTTTGCATACTAAAAATCTTTCGAAATAACTGTGATTGACATGAAATTCTTTCGAAATAAAAAAATTTCGCAATATTGCAAAATAATCAAAAAAATTTCGCAATATTGCAAAATAATTGAAAAAATTTCGCAATATTGCGAAATTATTAGCAAATTTTCACAATAATGCAAAATAATTAGAAAATTTTCACAATAATGCGAAACAATTAGAAAATTTTTGCAATAATGCAAATTACTGTAATCAGCAAAAATGCGAAACAATCAAAAAAATTTCGCAATATTGCGAAATAATCAGAAAATTTTTAATATTACTATATAATTAAAAAATTTTCAAAACTGTTTATTAATTTATTTAATTTTTAACTATTATTTATTAAATATAATTTTTTATACAATTTTTATAAATAATAATTACATAATAATTATATAATAAAAAAAACTATACTATATATCCCAGTCCCTATTAAACCTTCACGACGAAGCACAAAACCTACTAACAACACAAAAAAAACAAAAAAAAGTGAACTGGTACTTATTTTATACCAGTTCCAAGTTCAAGATCCCGATCCCGATCCCGGTCCCTATTAACCCTTCCCGGCGAAGCACAAAACCTAAAGAAAAAGAAAGCAAGAATTAGTAACAATACAAAAAAAAACGAAAAACAAAAAAGAAAATGAAAAAAAACAAAAAAAAGGAAAAGTTACTTATCCTGGTTCAAGATCCCGGTTCAAGATCCCAATCCCAGCCTCCATTAACCCTTCCTGGCGAAGCACAAGACCTAAAGAAAAAGAATTAGTAAAACAAAAAAAAAACAAAAAACAAAAAAAAAGAAAACGAAAAAAAAGGAAAGGTTACTTATCCTGGTTCAAGATTCTGGTTCAAGATCCTGATCCCGGTCTCCATTAACCCTTCCCGGTGAAGCACAAGACCTAAAGAAAAAGAAAAAGAATTAGTAAAACAAAAAAAAAAACGAAAAACAAAAAAGAAAACGAAAAAAAATCAAAAAAAAGAAAGGTTACTTATCCTGGTTCAAGATCCTGGTTTAAGATCCCAATCCTGGCCTTCATTAACCCTTCCCAGCGAAGCACAAGACCTAAAGAAAAAGAAAAAGAATTAGTAAAACAAAAAAAAAACAAAAAACAAAAAAAAAACAAAAAAAAAACAAAAAAAAAAGAAAGGTTACTTATCCTGGTTCAAGATCCCAGTTCAAGATCCTGATCCCAGCCTCCATTAACCCTTCCCGGCGAAGCACAAGACCTAAAGAATAAGAAAAAGAATTAGTAAAACAAAAAAAAAAAAAAAAACAAAAAAGAAAACGAAAAAAAATTAAAAAAAGGAAAGGTTACTTATCCTGGTTTAAGATCCCGATCCCACCTCCATTAACCCTTCCCGGCGAATTACAAGACCTAAAGAAAAAGAAAAAGAATTAGTAAAACAAAAAAAAAACGAAAAACAAAAAAGAAAACGAAAAAAAATCAAAAAAAAGGAAAGGTTACTTATCCTGGTTCAAGATCCTGGTTCAAGATCCTGATCCCGGCCTCCATTAACCCTTCCCGGCGAAGCACAAGACCTAAAGAAAAAGAAAAAGAATTAGTAAAACAAAAAAAAAAATCAAAAAACAAAAAAGAAAACGAAAAAAAATCAAAAAAAAGGAAAGGTTACTTATCCTGGTTCAAGATCCCGATCCCGCCTCTATTAACCCTTCCCGGCGAAGCACAAGGCCTAAAAAAAAGAAAAAGAATTAGTAAAACAAAAAAAAACCCGAAAAACAAAAAAGAAAACGAAAAAAAATCAAAAAAAAGAAAAGGTTACTTATCCTGGTTCAAGATCCCAGTTCAAGATCCTGATCCTGGCCTCCATTAACCCTTCCCGGCGAAGCACAAGACCTAAAGAAAAAGAAAAAGAATTAGTAAAACAAAAAAAAAACAAAAAAACAAAAAAGAAAATGAAAAAAAATCAAAAAAAAGGAAAGGTTACTTATTCTGGTTCAAGATTCCAGTTCAAGATCCTGATCCCGCCTCCATTAACCCTTTCCGGCAAAGCACAAGACCTAAAGAAAAGAAAAAGAATTAGTAAAACAAAAAAAAAACAAAAAACAAAAAAGAAAATGAAAAAAAACAAAAAAAGGAAAGGTTACTTATTCTGGTTCAAGATCCCAGTTCAAGATCCCGATCCCGGCCTTCATTAACCCTTCCCGGTGAAGCACAAGACCTAAAGAAAAAGAAAAGAATTAGTAAAACAAAAAAAAACAAAAAAACAAAAAAAAAGAAAACAAAAAAAAACAAAAATAGGGAAATGTTACTTATCCTGGTTCAAGATCCTGATCCTGCCTCCATTAACCTTTCCCGGTAAAGCACAAGACCTAAAGAAAAAGAAACAATAATTAGTAACAACAAAAAAAAAACAAAAAAACAAAAAAAAGTGAACTGGTACTTACCTTTGTACCAGTTCCAGGTTAGATCCCGATCCCGGCCTTTCCGGCGAAGCATAAGACTACAAAAAAAAAAAGAAAATCAAAAAATTAAACTGGCTAACAAATACAAAAAAGTAAAACAATTGTAAATAAAAAATTTGAAAAAAAAAACAAATTGTTGCAATGTAGATCATAGATGCGAAATATTTCGAAATCTTTTGTATAACACAATAATTTTGAAATATATTTCAAAATATTTCAAAATATTTTGCATTTAGCAAAAATTTCGAAATTTATTTCGCAATATTTCAAAATTATTGTGCTATGCAAAATCTTTCGAAATATTTCGCATCTATAAATTTGCTGATGTTTGCTACTTTTTTATATAAGAAAATTATTCAATATTGTTCTAATTTTTTAAGTTTTAATACCTTATATTATACAGTTATATGATTTAATTCCAATCTTGCAACTGCTACACTATGATCACTATTTGTGCAGTTAGACAAATCTTAAATTTCTGCATTAATAAGTTTATTTTTAAGCTTTTCTGTTATTTAAATTTAATCAATTCTTATACTAGATTTTTTTATTCATTTATGAAAATTTCTTATTTTTTAATTTTTTATTCTAAAAGAGTTTTTAAAATCCTGACCAATTAGTCACTTTAGAATCAGTTCTTTTTTAAAAGAGCTACATTTTAAAATGTTAGACCTATTTAGTTTTGGATTTACAATACAGTTTAAGTCATCTATGATTACTATTTGTGTTTTGTAAGTTTTTTTAATATAGCTTTCTATAATTGCTTTTTGAATTCTTTTCTGTTTTTCTTTGTTATTAGGCAACATATATATTATTATAACTATAAGTTTTAGTTGTTTGAATATAAAATTTACTACTATTATATATTTATTAACTCTATCTATTTGATCAAGATGTCTTTTCTATTTTTCTTCTATTAGTATTCTAATCTCTAAGCTTTTCTTTTTTGATGCATTTGAATCTGACCAAAAACTTCTATATTTGTTTAGATCTTTTAAAATAAAAAAATTTTCTTTTTTACTAATATTTGTTTTTGCCAAACCTAGTATATCAATTTTATTGTCCAAAATTTATTTATATATCAATTCTTTTTTGTGGCAATTACTTTTTATTCTATTAATATTATAACATATGATGTTTAGTTCCAAGTTGCTTTTTCTAATTGACTCTTTTAGTGATGCTTTTTTGTATATTAATTTTTAGTTAAAAAAGAACTTTTTTAATATTTCTAAAGTATCTATTCTCTCTGTATTTAGATTCTTTAGTTTAACTGAGATGCTTTTCAGAAGCTATAGACAGAATTTATTTGTCTATTGTCTAAACTGTTAAGCTTTTTTAGTATTTCTTATAATATATATATATATATATATTTTTTTTTTTTTTTAAAAAAGTAAGATCTTGCCTTGATTTCTTTATTGATTATTAATATCTAAATACATTTTTATCTGTAGTACATATTATTTAATCTCTAAAAGCTAAGGCTTAGACTACTTTATTTATAACCCAGACTTTGCTAAAGAGGATCAAAGTTCCTACTTAGTTTATGATTATATTGATATAATTTGGTAAGATATTGTGATTTATAAACATTTTTCTTCATATTTCTAGTTTAGTTTTTATTTTCAATTCAGTTAATCCTATATTATGAGTATCTGCTATTGCTATCAAGACTGTTAGTATATTTCCATTATCATCTTTTATTTGTAAGATATTTAATTTTGATAAGTTGTTATATTGTTTCTTACATCATGTTATCTATATTTTTTTATATATTTTTTGCATGACTTTATACATTAAGTAGATTGATAGACTGTGTTTTGATTTTGGTACTTTTGCTATTTTGTTAATTAGTCTTATACTGTTTTGAAAAAGCATTCCTAGTATAACTCTTGTTAGTTGTGTTTGTAAGTCAGTTAGACAAATACTTTGAATTATTAAAGTTATAACTTGATGTCTAGTTTTGATATCTGCAACTTTATGTTTGGTTAGTGTTTTGTTAACTGTTTCTGTTATTATTTTTCATAAGCTCATACTATTGCTATTACAGATTATCAGATAGTAGTTGCTTTCTGTTGTTGCTTAGCATCTTGTACATATTGGGTTAGGGTATTTTATATTGTTATGTTTGTATAATACTTCTAATGTTAGCAGCTCTTCTAGTAGTAATTTTAGTTTAAATGCTTTTAGTTGTGAGTATTTTGGGTTTGTTTGTCACTATGTTAGTGAACATTGGTAATTTATGTAATTGTAAAAAGATTTTTAATCTATATCTTTGCGAATAGTATCCTATATTTAAGCTCATGCTTGTGATTGCCAGTATGCTATATGTTGTGCATTCTGTGTATAATGAATAAATTTTTTAATATTTTGTTCAATGGGTGTATTTTGCTATATAGAATATAGAACATTATGACATATATTTTTGTAACTTATTTCTATTTCTATAGTAGGAAAGTATATATTTGTAGTATATATTATAGGGTTATTTACTAAGAATATATAATTTAAATCTTTTCTTGCAATTAGTGCTTTCTATGTCAGCCAACTTGGCCAATTGTTTAAGTAATATATTTGGTATATATCATTTGTTGTAGTTGTGTAAACTGTTTGAGCTAGTTTTGCAAAATGATTTTTGTCTGTAATAATTTGAATTTTTGCCTTATTTGGTGTTATTATTAAGCTAAGTATTAAAGTCATGATAAGTGTTTTGGTTGTTGTAGACCATTCAGATAACACTGTTTTGAACTGCAGTTTTAAATTTGGAATGTCATATATTATTGTATCTTGTTGTGTATCATTAACTACTTGTTGTTTTTGGATTAGTTGAAAGATAATATCTTTGTATTGTTTGCATTTCAGTTGTAGCTCTTGTAGATAACTGGCTATTTCTAGATTTTCTATTGCTTCTTCTATTAGTTTATATTTTTTCTCAGTATTGTTTTGGTTTTGTGTTTTACTATTTGAGTTGTATGCTGTATGTTCTAAATCTCATATGTTTGCCCTTACAGATTTTTTGCTATCTACTAATATTTTTTGAAGATTATATAGTTTGATTTTGCTTGTGCATTTTTCTTTTTTGAGATTGGTATTATTCTATTGACATCCTCTGCATGGCTTCAGCTTGGTAGATGTATTGTTTATAGTCCAGTGGTTAATTGTTGCTTGGTTGTCTTTTATAGATGATATTTGTTTTATATATCTATCTGATGTATTCTTTTTTATTGCCCAGAATGCCTTTTCAAATATTTGATATAAATTAAAGATGAATGGGTTTGGAGTAACAAGATTATAATTGTTGTTGCTAAAGTCTTGTTTTATGTTTTCTGTTATAAGTTTGTACTATTTAGATTTTCTTCCTTTGGGTATATGTAGTATAGTGTATAGTATTTGTGTCCATATTAGTACATCTATATTCTTGTAATTAGTGCATTGTTTGATAGAGTGCAATCCAATTTTGTTGAGTTTGGCCTTTACTAGATGTGGTTTGTTAATTTGCTGAAGAACTGTATCTATTGGTATATCTTTATGTTCTGCTGGTTTTGGCCAATTATTATTGCTATTTAGAAAAGTTATTTCTGTTTCCTGTATGCTATATAGCATTTTTGCTAATGATGTTTTTAATTCTTTTTGTAGCAATATATATGTGTTATTAGTTAGTATTGACTTGTTGCTATAGGTAGCATTTTGAATTTGTTGAATATATATTTTTAGTATTAGGTTTAAGAGTTTAGCATAATTGAGTTGTTAGTATATAAAGGAGATATGTTGCTATGTTTGGATGTTTGTAACAGTTTGTAATCTATAAATTTGATAGTGGAATAGTATTGAGTTGGGTACTGTCTGTGCAAGGCCAGCTTTGTATTTTACTAATATCATATAATAGTTTATTATTGCTTTGCATAATTGTGTAAGTAGGTAAGTGTTTTGGACTCTATATGCTATTCAAGTTAATATAACAGTATTAATAATGTATATAGTCTGTTTTTCTGTTATATTTGCATTTTTAATTCTTCTTATAGCATTATTGGCTTTTTCTTTGATGATTTTGTGAATTGGTTTGTGATTTTTGTAGATAGTATACCAGCATCCTAAAAAGCGAAAGGCCTTTTTTGGCTGTATTTCCTTAATTATTGTATTGTTATATATTATATTTGGATTGCTAATTGTTGAATTGGTTACTGCAAGCATGGATTTGTTTGAATTTATTTTTATATTTGTAAGTGAGAAAAATGAACTTGCAGTTTTGAGAATTGATTGTAGTTCTTTTTTGGATTGAGCTATCCATATAGTGTCATCTATGTAGGCTAATGCTGATAAGTTTGTTTAGAGGTTTTTTGTTCTACTTTGCTTATTGTATGTTGTGTTAAGTGAGTAGCCTTTTGTACTGTTGTATATAGTTATAAGCAGTAGATTATAATAAATACATCATAAAAGTGGTGCTATTGTTTCATCTTGGTCTATTCCATCTCCAACTTCATATAATTCTGTTAGCCTAAAGTTTGTTATTACATAATTTGACCTATTAGTAAAAATGTTTGTAATTAGGTTTGTTGTAACTTCTGGAATATTTATTCTTTCTAAAGCTTTTTTAAGTAATGGGATGTGGATTGTATCATATGCCTTAGACATGTCTTGACTGAGTAACTATAGTTCTTTGTTTTGAACTTGTGCATCATCTAGAATATGTGCTAGTGTAGTGATTGGTGTTTGTGTTAATGTATTGGGAATTGCAACATAGTTGCTAGGATGTAGAATTGGATGCTTGTTAAATATTGTGTTTAATCTTTTTGTTATTGTTTTGGTAAAGATTTTTCATGTGTGTTCGATTAAGGCAATTGGACATGTTTTATTGAGTTTTTCAGAGAATTGTTGCTTCTTTGATATTGAATAAATATTGCTTTGCTTTCACATTTTGAAATTGTATTAAGAATAAGGCATGCATTAAAGATTTTTATTAATAGGTTTAAGGTATGGTTATCTAAGTGCTTTAGTATTTTGTTAGATATTTGTTGTGGTCTAGTGGCTTTTCTATTTGGTGATTCTTCTATATTAGTTTGAAGTTTATGTATGGTTATAGGATCTAACATTGCATTGTATTATAACTTATTTATTCTTTTTTGTGGCATGTATTGTTCTTATCATTCTTTTCAGTAGTTATTGTTCATAGGGTTGCTCTTCATCCATTCTTTAAAATGTTTTTTGATTTCTTTTTTGTTTCTTGTGGCTCTGTTGTAACTTTGTCAAGGTGTATAATATTGTTTAGTACTACTGAATCTGTTTGTTTTTGTAGTATACTGTTTATTATTTTTGTAGTATTAGTTGCAAAGTTGTTATATTATTTAATTATACTGTTTTTAATTTTTTGCTTATGAGCCATGTTGTT
>CAJVQA010010823.1:0-11145 GCA_910591915.1 Cetraspora pellucida | reverse complement strand
AACCTTTGACCTTGTACTAAACCTTTCACAATCTTCTGTATTACATTTTTACAATTAACTCAGTATTATTATAACTGAGACCAACACTGACAGTTAGTGCATATCATTAAACCACTATGCCTTTGTAGAGTTTACTCCAACCTCAGTACTAACTTCACAACATAACCTTACTACTTTGGTATTCAATTTAAGTTCCACTAAGCTGCTATTCCAGATAGCCAAAAAGGTAGATTGAAACTATACACTTTTGGTTTATATGTTTGCTGGCATGTACTTTTTTTCTCTAGAATTCAGAAATTCTGGCAGCTTGGTTAGTTCATTCAGTTCTTTTTTAAAAATCAGCACATTTGTCTGATTTTATAAGTTCTAGCTCTATTTTATAAGTCTATCCTTATAGTAGCACTGTCAAAAGTTCAGGTTAACTCTTTACTTGGGACTTTCAAGTAAACTTCTGTTATTCTTCTTTTGGTTTCTATAATTTATATAGCCACAAGAAATTATTATAGGTTTGCACCACCCAGTAATGGTTTGTATTTCTTTGTGTAACTACAGACCTTGTTTCAAAGAACAATGTCATGTAATATTACACAAATGCTATATAAGCTGCCAGTCATGCTGATGTAACATAAGTAACAGGTATTTTATTCCAACTAATTGTGAGAGACAATTAATTATAACACAGAAAGGATTTTTAAATTTTCTGTCGATACTGGAATTTGAACTCTGAACTTGCTACTTGGGAGTTAACAACTTGACCACTTCACTAAGTTGCCATATCCTACTAAATTAGTTAGTTTATAGTCTACAATTCAAATTATTAATGTTATTCTGTTAGCCAAGATTTGGTTAAATAAATAAATTAAGTTCTTGAAATTAAATTAAAAAAGTAGATAAAAGATAACAAATGATAGAATTGGTTATTTAAATTAAAATTTGTAGTTTATATAATATATAATTTAATTTGCAAAGCATATAATAAAAATCTTATAAACTTGTATTTGATAAAATTCTACATGACAATTTTATAATTATTAATTAGTTATTTAAAAATAATATTTTTTATGAAGATGAAATTATAGATGAATTTAATCAGAAAAAGATTCAAGAATTAATCAATAACTTGGATAATTTGATTCATAATACTTTATTATTAATTGAGTCTTCAATAAATTCAAATCAAAATTCAACTTCAATAAGTTTATATCAAGATTCAAATTTGGATAAAGGTACTATTATTGATACTATATCTGTAGTAAAATCATTATATTTATATCAAAATTCAAGTTTAGATAATTTAAATTTAGATAATTTAATAAATAATTATAATTATAATAATATATCTGTAATCAAATCTAGTTTAAATCAAGATTTAAAAATAGTATATAATTATTTTATTATATTTATTATTAATAATAATATTAATTATATAAATAAATTTTAATTTAATATTATTTAGATTAATCTAACTTTCAAATATTCTATATCTTAACTATTATAAGATTTAATGAATTAATTATTAACAGTATATTAAGAATTATAAAAATTTGCTTAACAAAATTTAAAGATTTATACAACAAAAATAACTTTTATAATAATTGTTAAATCTAAATATAAACTAAAATATAAAATTAGAAAATATATAAAAATTTTTATACTCAAAATTGATCAATTTGGTACAGATTAATCTATACTTTCATGCAAAATTTTAAATAAGTTAAATTATAATAAAACATTTAAATATCAACTAGAATGCAAAAGTAGTATATTAAATTAGAACTATTAAGTATAAAAGAATACCTGGAGTTGAATAATATTTTAACAGATTATATATCTATTAAAGAAGTTGCATAAAATTAAAATAATAGTAATATTCTTACAAAAAATATATACAAGTGTAAAAGTAATTGTAATACTAATAAATGTTGTAAAAAATCTGAAATTAAATATAAAAGTAAATATTATAGTAAAAAAATATACAACAATAAAATTCTAGTTTAGATTAAATATATATAATAAATTAGTTGTATAGTGCAATATATACAATATTTGTATTTTGCAATTATTTGGATTATATTGCTTTTAAATTGTTATATAATAAATTTTATATGTGTTATTTATTTATTTTAGTTTTGATATATAATAAATTAATTTAATGTATTTTAAAATCAAATTTTAGTCTGATACATCTCAGTTTTAAATTCATGTTAATTTAAATCTTATATACAATATATACATATAACTATTTTAAATTAGTAATAAAAATATAAGCAAAACCTTATCTTAATATTAAAAAAAATTTATATAATTAATTTATTTATTTATATAATTTTAAATTTAAAATAATACTATTTATTTGTACTATTATTTTTACTATTTACATTATACTAGATACTAATATTTTATTATTTTTTTAATAAATTTGTTTTTTTAGTTATAAATTTTAATTAAAAATTAATAAAATTCTGTTTAATTAAAAGATTTAAATAAAAGTATAATAATTTAGTAAAGTGAATAAGTTGTCAACTCTTTAAGTATTAGATTGTATATTCAAATCTTATTAATAATAAAAATTTAATAATCATCTATATAATATTCATATTATAACAATTGTTTTTAACAATTAGATTAAGATACTTGTAATGATGATTATACTAGTATAATTAGCAAATTTTAAGATATTTGTATAACTGATTATACAGAAAAATGTAAACTAATATCAAGTAGTACAAATGCTAAATAAGTTTTATGATTATATAAATCTATTAAAATTAAAAAACAAGAAGTTTATTTAAAAAAACTTGAGTATAAAGTAGTACAAAATTTTGATAATACTATTATAAAAATTAAATTATTAAAAACAGATATCAATAATAAAGTATTTAAACAAAAAAAATTTTCAAAATAGAAGATACTACCAACCAGACTATTAGAATGAACTAGAAGAAAAAAATATTAGACAAATTTAATATATTAATTGATTAATTATAGTTTTATATAGACTATCTAAATTGAAAGTCTAAAAAACAAGTAAAAGTATACTAAAATATTAAGGATATGTTATAAAATAGATGCTAAGGTTTGAGTAAATTCTACAAGAACATAATAGTTTAATGACTAATTCTAATTACAAATATTGATTTTATTATAACAATATTTAAATAAATTATAAAAATAGGTATTTAAGATTTTGAAAGGTTTATTTTAAAGATAAAATAATCTAAGTTTAAAATAATAATCTAAGTTTAAAATAATAACCTGAATAAAAACAATAATAGTAATACAGATTATAGATTTTTTTTTTTAACTATAGACAGTCATGCTAGTACTTTATTAAAATTCTTGCAATTGCTACAATTACATAGATCTATTTAACAACTAAGTCTAGCATCACCTGGCCATCCTAATAGTGCCTAAATGCAACCTGTCACATTATTTCAAGCAGAAGTAAACCATTTGTCTGACTACTTAAAGTCCATAATAAAAGGATCTTCCTTCTTTTATAACAAGCTTTAAAATTGTCTTTCTAGCTTTATCTTCAATTTGTTTTTTCCTTTCCTTTAATTATTGAGCAAGAGAATTTTATAATCCTTGCCTAAAGAACAATAAAATATAAGAAAGAAAAACTAAAAGAAAATAAAAAAAGGAGGAACTAACTACAAACCCTAAACATAAACTAAAAAAAAAAAAGATAAAAAAGAAGAATAAAGAAAAAACAAAAAACATGAAGGCACTATTTTTGCCTATGCCAGGCTTTAAAAATTCTGTATAATACTAAATAAAGAATACACCATATTTGCTTTATCTCCATATTATAATATATTCTATTTATCATATAGGGAGAATGGTTGAAGTTTTTATTTTTCTCTTGAGTTTGACATATGTTATCTATTGTAGGTCCAATACTTGTCTCATGGTTTTCTCATGACTAACGTTACTGATTTGGAAAGTTAAACAATGTCGATTCTTTGAAGAGGATATGCCAGATTTCCCACTTTTTGATAAAAATTTTAAAAAAAAAATTTAGTAGTAAGAGCGGAAAGAAAAGCCAACTTAAAAAGGAGTTGTAAGAGTTATCTATATAGAATATTATATTAAACCAAATAACTATTTAGGCCTAAGCCCTTATAGCACTTGACAAAGCTTCAGAGCTTATTTACTACTTCTTTGCTTGGTAGTACTTCTGTTTTATCAAGGAACTTTACTTACAAGGGTTCGAATCTTTTTCAGCTCTTTTTAGTTACAACTAAACATGCAGTGAATAGCCTCCCTAGTTATCCAAAGTAGAGTTTTGTTATATTTAAATATAATAACTATATAGTTTTCATAGATCAGACTTTTGAAAAAAAGTTGGTGTGAGGGATCATTAAGAAGAGTTAAAAAAATAGTATTTTAAAAAATATTAAGTTTAAATATAAAGTAAACCATAATTATTAATTATATTATTATTATATTATATAAGCAATATAAAATAAAAAATAGTAAATATTACTAACTATAACCTATAGTAATTATTACTTAGAGACTATATCTCAAAAAATATACTAAGAAACAGAGATTAGATAGACTAAGTAAAAATATTCAGAATTTGAAAACCTAAAATTTAAACTATTATATCTAATTCTTGCCTTTGTCTCAAACTGCACTCTAATTCTAAAAATAGAAGTAGTAATAATCACTATAAGTTAATTGTAGTATTTTCAAAAATAAAATTTTAAAAAATATTAAGTTTAGACAAAAATACATTGTTGACTTATCTTCATAATGATTCTAAATAATCAACCAATCAAATTTGAAATCAATGATTATCAATTTTGCTTTTTGAAAATTTTTTTTTGAATTTTTTTTTTTAGTTTATATACTTATATTTAATACAAATACTTTATTTTTTTATAGAATTATTATATATAATAAAAAGTTATTATAAAGAATAGTGATTCTAGTGCAGTAGTTGGATTGTTATTTTCTAAGTAACAGGTCTAAAGTTCAAATTCCACTTATGACAAAATATAAAAATTATATTTGCATTATGGTAACTGTCTTCTGTTGATCAGTTGGCCTTATGTGACTGTAACCTAGATATACAAAGTTGGATTCTACTAAAATTGAGAGCTTGGAGCATTTATGTGAAATATAATATTATATGTATATAAAAAAATATATAACTGGTATTACATAAGACTTTGGTGCAAACCTATAATAAAACCATTAGGCATAGAAGACTAAAGAACCAAGATGATAGAAATTTACTTAAAAATTCTTAAGTAAAGAGGTAGCATGAACTTTTAACAGTACTATTAGACTGATTGAAGCCTATGAAACACCTTTATAAAAACTAAAATTTAAAACCAGATAACAAAATATGTATAAAAGAGCATATAACCAATCATGCTAACAAACTTACTAAAGAAAAAAAATACAAAAGTATACTATATCAAACTATTTGAATTGGTAATCTGAAATGAGACTAATGGTTCTAAGTTGCAGCTAATAGAGAATGATAAAGAAAATGCTAGAAAGATAGGTATTAGGATTCTAGTGAACTTTACAAAAGTAGAAATAGTATAATATAGCAGTTAAACAAATAACCTCTATAATTGCAAATCTTAGATAACTATAGCATGTTGAATAAACTAGATTAGTATATATAGAATATAAAAGCTCTAGTAAGTTTTTTGTTAAAAATAAAGTAGTTTTAAGAATACTGACTAGTATTAGAAACTTAGATAGGTATAGTCTTGAAGATGTTCTTGTGATGCAAGAATACTTGCATATGCAGAAAGTTTAAATAGACAAGATCTCAAATAGACAAGACCTCTAGATGGCTTGCAGGTATGGCATCAAATATAAAACTTATATAGTAATAAATAAGCAAATTACTTAAATTAGAAACCAAAAATGCATATGTGACTAATTGTAAGCTCCAATGTAAAGTAGCCTTTAGTGGCATGCTATGTTCTATATACTTGAATAAAAATATTATATTCTGAAGATAAAAACTTTAATATTAAAAAATAAAGTTATTATAAAAAAGTAGACTTTAACCTATTTTTTTAATTAAAATTTTATAAGATTTTAAATATTTATTATATAGAATTAGTATAAAAATTTTTAATATATTTTTTAATAATATCTTAGCAATTATATATTCAAATTTAATAATTTTTTTTTATTTGCATTTTACAGATCTGTAAAATTTAAATAAAAAAAAATTTATTGAATTTAATTAAGTAGTTGCTAAGATATCATCAATAGAAGTTAATTTTTTAAATTTTAAAACATTTATTATATAATACTTGTATCAAAATATTTAATAAAATTTTAATTAAGAATAGTGATTCTAGTGTAGTAGTTAGGTTGTCATCCTCCAAGCAGTAGATCTAATATTCAATTCCTATCGGTAACAAATTTTGAAAAAATAGACCTATTTTAGCAAAATTATCTGTGATCTGAGGTTTGTAGATTCTGTAATTCTGGTTATACCAAGACTAACTTTGAAAGTGTGCAATGTCATATAAATAAATTTGAAAAGTATATACTCAGATTAAAAGCCTGCTTGGAAATCTTAAGTGAAGAGATAGTACAACTTTCGATAGTGCCACCTGTAAAGATCTTGATCTGCTGAAAAAAATCTGAGACAGGTGACCTGTATGGACAAGAACCTCTAGATAGGGGGTCTACCAATCTGGCTACCAATTGATCTAGGCATAAAGTTACATCATGCAAGGCTAACTAGATTGGTAGTATAAGAGGATTTGCAAGAGTAGATGAGATAATGGTGAGGTTGTAAAAAGAGGGTACTGGGGTTGTATAAACTTTGCAAGAGTTGTAAACTAGGTTTAGCTATAATTTGAGATACAAAAGGCTCTAGTAATGATGTCTTGAGAATAATCTGCATGAAATAAGACAGGAGTCCTAAGGGTATAAGTAAGCATCTAGAACTTCTTGACTGACATCATGTAATGGAGATGTTCTAGTGATAACAGTAAGGATTGCAGTACAGAGAGTTTAAATAGGCAACACCTGTAGTTGGATTACAAGTATGCAGCTAGTGTAGAACCTATATATAGATGGACTACTTAAATTAGACACCAAAAGTATATGTGTAGCTAGATGTACTCTCTAATGTAAGGTAGCTCCTCTGAGGTAATCAGACTATGAGTTACTATATTCTACAATATTAAATAAAAAAGCCCTAGTCTCTAAAAGACTAGTTTAATAAAAAAAATAAAAAAAATAAAAAAAATTTTTATTGAAGATATTTTAGCAACTACTTGATCAAATTTGATAAAAATTTTTTATTTGAAGTCTATAGATCTATAAAATTTAAATAAAAAACTTTTATCAAATTTGACCAAGTAGTTGCTAAGATATTTTCAATCAAATTTTTTATAAATTTTAAAACATAACTGTACTAAATTTTTATTACAACCTTGATTAAAGATATCTTAACAATGACTTGATCAAATTTGATGAAAATTTTTTATTTGAATTTTACAGATCTAAAAAATTTAAATAAAAAAGTTTTATTAAATTTGATCAAGTAATTGCTAAAATACTTTAATTAAAATTATTTTTTCAAATTTTAAAATATTTATTATATAATATTTGTAACAAAATTTTTAATAAAATTTTCATTATATTTAATTAAATAGTTGCTAAAATATCTTTAATTAAAGTTTTATTAAAAAGTTTGATATAAGTGTTATGTGATAAATGTTTTAAAATTTGAAAAATAATATTAATCAAAAATATCTTAGCAACTATTTAATTAAATTTGATGAAAATTTTTTTATTTAAATTTTACAGATCTGTAGAATTCAAATAAAAAAATTTTATCAAATTTGATCAAGTCATTGTTGAGATATCTTTAATCAAAGTTGTAATAAAAATTTAGTACAGTTTTTTGTAATAAATGTTTTAAATTTAGAAAAAATTTGATTAAAAATTCTTAGCAACCACTTGATCAAATTTTTGAATTCTTTTTTATATAAATTCTACAGATTTATAAAATTCAAATAAAAAAATTTTCATTAAATTTGATTAAATAGTTGCTAAGATATCTTCAATTAAAGTTGTTATAAAAATTTTAATATAAGTATTATATAATAGATATTTTAAAATTTGAAAATAATGTCTAATATTAAATAAACTTATTGATATTATTGCAATTTTGTCATCCAAAAGAATAATCACAACATTTGTAATCAAGTTCTTACTTCATCTTAATCAACAAATCTATTACAAAATCTGGATCCTATATTGTATCTCAAGATCTATAGCCTAACTTTCTAAATATAACATATCTTTAAATGCTGCCTTACTTCTATCATACTCAATTCTATTAGTTTAAAAATAAACTTTTGATATATTTAATAGATCAAATATCAAACTAATTTTTTACATATAAATACTAACATTCAAATCTAGGTGAGCTCTGGCCACTCTAGTTGGTTTAGGTTACAAATAAATTAGTCTGAGTTTTTATTTTTTCTATAATATTTTAAAAGCAGAATTGTACTTTATATAAAATTTTAATTAAATATTCAATAAAGATAAAGGCATGGCCTTACTATTATTATTAAAAAAAAAAAAAAGAATTTGAAAATAATAAAATATGATAACCTAGTGAAGTGGTTAAGTTGTCAATTTCCAAGTGGCAGATCTAGAGTTCAAATCTTATAAATAACAAATTTTAGAAAATATATTTGTATTACAATAATTGTTTTTGTTAATTAGTTGGATTAGTGTATCTATAACTTTCAGTTGCACTATCTCAAATAGGAGCTTTGGGCATTTATGTAAAATATAACATTATATCTATATAGAGAAATATTAATAATTAGTATTGTATAAGACTTTGATACAAACTTATAATAAGACCATTAGCTATAAAAAGTGAAGGAACTAAAGAGTTAGAAACTTACTTAGAAATCTTGAGTAAAAAGATAGCACAAAATATTTGATGATGCTGTTAAACTAATAAAAGTCTATAAAATATCTTCAAAAAAATAGACAGATAAACCAGATAACCAATATATATTATTAATAAAATTCTAGGTTATATGTATTTACCTTAATATTAAAAAAAAATTTAAAAATAACTTTAATTAAAGATATTTTAACAATTACTTGATAAAATTAGATGAATTTTTTTTTATCTAAATTTTACAGATTTGTAAAATTCAAATAAAAAATTTTTATCAAATTTGATTAAATAGTTATTAAGATATTTTTATAAACAATTTTAGTACAAATATTATATAATAAATGTTTTAAAATTTGAAAAAATAATTTTAATCAAAGGTAACTTAGTAATTACTTGATCAAATTTGATAAAAAAGTTTTTATTTAAATTTTACAAATCTGTAGAATTCAAATAAAAAAATTTTTATTAAAATTGATCAAGTCATTGTTAAGATATTTTCAATCAAAGTTGTAATGAAAATTTTAATACAGTTTTTATAATAAATATTTTAAAATTCAAAAAATAATTTAATAAAAAGTACCTCAACAACAACTTAATCAAATTTGATAAAATTTTTTTTATCTGAATTTTACAAATCTGTAGAATTCAAATAAAAAAATTTTCTTCAAATTTGATTAAATAGTAGCTAAGATATCTTTGATCAAAGTTGTAATAAAATTTTGATACAAGTATAATATGATAAATGTTTTAAAATTTAAAAAATAACTTTTTTTAATAATATCTTAACAACTATTTGATCAAATTTGATAAAAATTTTTTATTTAAATTTTATAGTTCTGTAGAATGTAAATAAAAAATTTTTATTAAAAATTTGATTAAGTGATTGCTAAGATATATTTAATCAAAGATTTATTAAAAATTTAATTTTAAAAAATTTATTTAAGTTATTTTGAAAATTTAGCAAATTTTAATTAAATATATCTCAACAACTGCTTTATTAAATTTAATAAAAATTTTTTTGTTTAAATTATAAAGATTAGTAAAATTTAAACAAAAAAAAAATTTTATTAAATTTGAATAAGTACTTGTTAAAAATATAATTAAAAAAAGTTTTAAAAAAATTTAAAATTTTATTATTAGAACACAAATTGCTAACCCTTCTTGATAATCAATTGTACCAAAATTCTGCTAAAAAATATTTTAATTTTCTTTAGCAATTTATAATTAAATACCCTCTTAAAACTAAATAAAATTGTTCTTTTTTCAAATTTATATATACTTGTAAAATTTTATATTGATAACTTAAATATTAAATAAATTAACTAATTTTCTATAAAAATAATTTCAAACTACTTATACTCAAATTTAGTCTAGGAAACTTGTCTTATTTATTAAGACAAAGTTGTCCAGCTCACTTTAGGCTTTATTTTGATATAAGTTTTATTCAAAATGGCCAAAAATGACTATTTTATAAGCAAAAAACTTCAAATGACTACTTTCTTTAAATTTTTCTAAAAAATTAATTCTTTTCTTCTTACCTTCTCCAAATCCAAACCTCAAATATGTTTTAAAACATCCAATTTTACTGGTTCAATTAATTAACAATTATTTTATAATTATTTTCTTTTTAAGTTTCTAATTAATTTATATAAAACAAATAATTACAAATTTATATTTAGAGGTGTGGTGACCTAGTGAAGTAGATAGGTTGTCAACCCCCAAGTGGCAGGTCTAAGGTTCAATTCTTATGGACGACAAATTTTGGAAATTATACCTGTGTTATAGTAACTGTCTCTTGCTGATCGGTTAGGTTTTGGGCATCTGTAATCTTAGGTACATCAAGTCAGGTCCCACCTGACATTGGGAGTTTGGGGCATCTATGCAAAGTGTAACATTACATGGTACATGTACATAGAGAAATGTAAAACCAATGTCATATAAGGCTTCAGGCAAACCCACAATAAGACCACCGGGTATAGAAAGCTAAGAAACTAAAAAGACGGAAACTCACTTGGAAATCCCGAGTAAAGAGGTAGCACAAACTTTTGATGGTGCCATTGGACTGATGAAAGCTTATGAAACATCTTCATAGGAACTGTTAGATAAACTGGATGACAAAGATGTATAGAGGAGCATATGACCAATCAGGCTGCTGGAATCGCTAGAGGAAAAGGATACATAAGTATACTATACTGGGCCATCTGGATTGGAAGTCTGGG
>CAJVQA010010822.1:0-11145 GCA_910591915.1 Cetraspora pellucida | reverse complement strand
ATACTTTAATATTTTAAAAAAGTAGATCAGAGCCAAAAAAATACAATTATGCAGGCAAATTTGCCTGCAAAAGTCTATAATCTAAGAGATAACAAAAAAGATAGAGAGGTAAAAGTTACATATAACAAGAAACAAAAACATAAATAAAAGTTTATAGATAGCATAATAAAAAAACAAAAATAATACTTTCATTAGAAAAATTTGGATTTTGAAAAATTTTTGGCAAATAGTATTAACCTTGTTATGCAGATCACTCAGGTTATACAAAAACAAACAAAACAAACAAAGCAAATAAGCAGATATGTGCACTAAAATAGTATAACCAAATAAATACAAAATATACAAAAAAGAAAAAACCTAATTCAAAATGAAAAAATTTAAGTTAATAACTGAAACATATTATGAAAATATTATAAAATACATTAAAGAAATAGAAGATAAAAATTGCTGATATGTAGATTACAAAATATTAGATCAAGTTTTCAAAACATTAACAAAAGACCTAAGCAATATAAAGCATATTGCAAAAGACTTAGCAATTATAATCCAAAACATATTATATTACATAACTTGCTAGTATATAGCCAAGTACTAAAAGCCTTGAAAATAGCAGAAATAAGCTGGCTTAAAAAAGAAATAATTAACAAGTAAGCAAAAAAGCTTAGATCAATAAGTTACAATTTAAGCTTATTTAAATATAATACAAATATAAAAGAAGAAAATCATATCAAAGAAAAAATAAAAAAAATAAAGTAAGAATTTTTAGTTAAAAATAATGAGACAAAAAATATCACTAATAGAAGTAGAATCAAGAAAAAAGAAACAATCTAGAAGAAATAAAGCAGAGATTAAAAATATTAGAAGAACAAATAAAAGAGCTTAGTATTGTCATATCACAACATCAGACAAGTCAAACTATTAATATTCTTGAATATAAAAAAAAAATATCAACAAAAAGCAAAAAGATAAAATTATAAAAAAAACATAGAAGTCATGAATATAAAAGTAACAGAACAAGAAAAAGAAACAAACAGTGATAAGAACAAAAGAATGTTTTCTACAGATTTAATCAAACATAGTTAATAGTTTTTATAAAATTAAATATGTAATAAAAACAAGTCTTTCAAAGCAAATATGCCAACATATACTTTGCCAAAAGAAACTAAAAAAGAAAGAATAAAATACATTTAGTGAATTCTGAAAAAACATTATTACATCAAAATAGTTAAAGAAGTATTCAAAAATAGAAACAATCAGATAAAAGTAAATTTTAACTATAAGCATAATAAAAATACAACAATAAACAGAATCAAAAGAAAAAAAAGTAAATAGCTTAAGCTCATCTTAGAAAACCAAAAACAAAATTCAAAATACAGAATAGCAAGAGAAGTGCAATACCAAGAAAAGAAAAAAATACAAGACAAATGAAAATAAAAAAGAATAATGAAATAAAAAAGAATCAAATGTTAAAAATAAAAAAAAAGAAAGAAAAAGAATACAAGAATATAAGTTAAGTAAGAGTAAAAAAAAAAAGTACAAAAAGCTTTCTAATAAAAGAAGATTTAAAGGCAGATAACTATCTAATGATTTGGAACTTGTCAGTAAATATCAATATAAAAAAAGTAAAACATATGTGCAGAAATATTAAAAATGCCAAAATAAACTAAATCAAGAGATCCAAATACAAAGCCTTGACAATAATATATACTAAGAGCCTAAAAGAAAAAAACATTTCATAGACCTTGTCAGTTAATATACATAGACTAGCAAGAGTGTTCAAGAGCAATGAAGATTACAACTCATAAGAACAATACAGTCAGTTTATATCAAAACTACTAAAGCTTCTTGGAAATGCATCTGAAGTTTTACTACTGCAATGCTTAAGAAAGTAAGATGCAAATTCAGTATACATACCAACAAACAGAAATAGTAATCAAAGAAAATCTGTAATAATTACCTTTGCATCAGAAAAGGAGATAAAAGCAACACAAACCAAACCAATAATATTTAATAATTACTTGCTATTTTGGCAAAAGGAAACAAGGAAAAAGAAGTATAGTAAAGAGGAAGCTTGCCATAAGAGGTATATAACTATATATAATATAGATGAAGATTTGGATACAAAAGAGTATAAGAGTAAGAGAAGTAAGAAAAAAGAAGAAGTATTGCATATATTTAACAGAAAAAGAAGAACCACAAACACAAAACCAAGGCCTTCTGGAAAAAATCCTTAAGAGACTAGAGAGACTAAAAGCATAACAAAACAAAATAAAATAAAAACCAGAAAAAGACTTAGCCAACTACTTCTAATAGTGCCATAGTTAAATTAATAAGCATAGACAAGGGAATTGAGAATTTCTTATAGAAGAAAAGAGAAGCATTTGAAGAAAGAAGAAAACAAGAAACTCTTTGTCAAAAAGAAAGAAAATATAGCAAAAGTAATAGAAAAGCAGATAATACAGAGAAAATACAAAGGTCTTTAAAAAAAAACTGAAAAGAAAAAAGAAAAGAAATAAAGATAGCATGTCACAATATTAATAGACTTAAGACCAAGAAGTAGAGTTAAAAAATTTGCTCAGCTGAGCAAAAGAAGAAAAAATTGCAATAATAGTAATTACAGAAACAAATCTTACAAAAAAAGAAGTAAAGTTCTTAACATATACAGTAGGCAAAAGATATGTAGCATATTGGACAAATGTAGCAGAGAATAAGAAAAAAAGATCAAGTATCAGAATAATAGTCAATAAACAATAAAAAAAATACATAGGTGCAGTTAAGAAAATAAGTAAATATATAATAAAGATTATACTATACTTTAAACAATTAGAGTTAGTAGTAATTGTAGTCTATATACTACTAAATAATAAAGTAGCAGAAAAAAACATTCAGCAAAAAATTATAAAAACAGTTTCAAAGAGAAAAAAACAAATACAAATTATTATAATAGATGATTTTAATTATATAGCAGACAATATTCACAAACAATAAATTACAAAAGGCTGCCAATTTTCAATTAAATAAAGAAGCAAAATTTTAAAAATATATATAGAAATATGAATTCAACAAGTTAACAATATATATGGTCAAATAAAGAAATAGCAACAAGATTTAATTATATATGAGTATTAGAAGAATTAGTCCCAGGTTTGCAAAAAGCAGAAATCAAAGAAGTAAAAAAGATCATAAAGAGTGATCACAAAATAGTAATAGCAGAAGTATGAATTAAGAACATAATAACAGAAAAAAGTAAGACAAAGATTAAAAGAAAGAAACAGTCAAGAACAATATACTTATATAATCAAACAAAATCAAAAGACTGAGAAAATTATGCACAAGAGTTACAAAACTGATTAGGAATAAAGAAAGTGTTAAAAGATATATACAAGAAAGAATAAAAAAAAGAAAATAAAATAGAAAAGGTAAACAACATATAGAATATAATAGAAAAAAACAATCATTACAGCAGCAAGTAAACACATATCTAAGAGAAAAGTATACAAGATAATAATAAATAGAAGAAGAAGTTAGAGAAAACAACAACAAGAAGAAAGCATATCAAGTTTTAAAAATTAATCAAATATGCAAAAACAAAAAGACCCAAATAGTAACAAAAGAAGAAAAAAGTAAAGTAAATAAACAGTTAAAAGTACTAGACAAGAAAATTGTTACAAAACTATTAAGATTACAAAAACAATAATTGAGTGCATAGATAGAAGATATAAAGAGTTAAAAAAAGCTGCTATTAGAAAAAAAAAAAGATTAAGAATGAATACAAAAAAAAACAATAGAAGAGAATATCAATAAAAAATATGAAATAATTAGAACAGACTAGAAAAAGATGATAGTTAGTTTTCTAAATAGGCTATACAAGAAAATAGTACTCAATAGGTTTGTTAAACAAATAGAAAAAGAAATAATCTTGCTAACAAGTCTGAAAGAGGTTAGAGTAAAAGTAGCAGAATATTACAAAAAGCAATTTAGAAAAAGAAGCTCTAAATTAGAAAAGATAACAGAAAAGTGAAAGGAAATATATAAACTACAAGAAAACATTAAAAAGGAATAATATACAGAAGTTAAAAAAGAAATTAAAGAAAAAAAGTAGAAAGAGGTATTAAGAGAACTAAAGACAGAAACAGCTTCAGGCATATTAGATATAAGTTATATTTTGATAAAGCAAATAAAAAAAAAACACAAGAAGTATTCAGAGGCTTTGCAGATTTATATTTAAAAATAAAAAAGATATTGACTAAATAAAAAATAGTCAAATTTATTTAATATCAAAAGATGTTGAATAGAAATATAATCTAAACAACATTCAACCAATAGCACTAATAAAAACCTTTAAAAAAGTTGTAACAAAAGTGATAATGAAAAGGCTTGCCAAAGTGTTTATGAAAAAAAAAATACTTAAAGAACAAAATTACACAGGCCTCTCAGACAACTTAATAGAACAACCAGTATATATTCTTAATATGATAATAAAAGAAGCAAAAGAGAAAGATAAAGATATATAGATACTTCTGCAAGATATAAAAAAAGAATTTGACTTAGTCTTATTAGAGAGTTTAGAATTAGTGCTACAAAGAGTTAAAGTACCTAAAAAAACAATTAATTACATTTTAAGCTTGTTTTATAAGAGGCAACTAAAAATCATTATAGCTTATAGTTTAACAGAAGAAATAATAGCAGAAAATGACATAGATTAAGGTAAAGTAATATTTTTATTAATATAATAGCTTTTTTATAACCTACTATTAGAAAGAATACAAGAAACTAAAGACTTAGATTATATAATAGAGCAGTAAACCAAAAAAGACATGCAATGCAACAATACTACAAAGTACTACCAAGCAGCTATTGCATATGTAAACAATATAATATAGATTGCAAATAGTAAAAAATAGTTAATGAAGATTTTAAAATAACAAAGTAATTTTTTAAAATGAATAATATAGAGATAAATAGATCTAAATCAAAGCTGCTAATAATAAATACAAAAATAAAAAAAAAAAAAAGAGAAGTAATCTTTGGCAAAAGCAAAATAATAGAAAAAATAAAGAACAAGATAGTTTACTCACTAGGAATATGACTAAATAATAAAATGAGTGAAGTACTAGTAAAAAAAAAAACTAAAAAAATAATCAGCTAAACAATAAAAGATTTTAAATATAAAAAAATAATAATAAGTCAAATTTGCATATATAAACAATATAGTAATAATACCAAAATTAAAGTTATATACTACAACTAGTGAAAATATTAGAAAGAAGTATAAATAAAATAAACTAATAATAAGCCTAACAAAACAAAAAAGCAACCTGCAAAGAATACTAAAAGCTGCATAATAGAATACAAAAATCTTAAAAGCTATAGAATATTATAACAAGAATTAGTAATAAAACAAATAAATAGCCTATTAACAAGACTAAACAGACAAGACAGTCTTGAACAGTTAACAAAATTGAGGATAATGCAAGTTGCCAAAGAGCAGATTTAATAGAAGATATATAGAAAGTAGAAGAGATTTCAAAAAACATAAAAGGTTAAAAAAGTAACTTAGCTTGTCTAATATTATTAAAAACAAAAAAGCTTAGTATAAATATATAAACAGAAAGCAATTTATAAACAATACTTAAATATGGAACAAAAATAAAAAAGCTTATAGATATACAGTTATGAAGAAGTAGCAGAACTAAAATAAATAAAGTAGGCTTAATATATTTAAATCAGCTACTTGATGCAAGAGAAAAAAGGTTAATTATATGGTAATAGTTAAAAAAGCTACTAAAGTCTATTGAATAAGAGAAAGAAAGCAAAGTAGTTCAAAGTAATAAAACTAAAGATACTTAGTAGACCAGAAAGCAGAAAGGTCAAAAGACATTTTAGAACAAACAAGTAAAATATCCAAGCAATGCAAATAAGATAGAAGCATATTTCAGAAGATAAAAGAACAAAAGAATAAGTAATATATAGTACACAAAATTATCAACAGTTAGAAAAGATAGTTAAAAAGAAAAAGAAAAAAATATTAGTTAAACATTAGCAAATACAAAGTAAAGAAAATAAATTGGCTGTTGAAATTAATAAATATAAGGGTTGTATAAGAAAAGAAAACATTTAGAAATAGCTGCCAGCAGTGAATGAGAATAAACAACAGAATTAATGTGATTCCTAATGTATTAATAAAAAAAAACAGCAATAAGATAAAGATAACAATAGATCAAATAACAAAAACAATAAAAACAAACAAACTAGTAATTAGTGAACAAAAACTTAAAAAACTAAGAATAATAAAAGAGCTAAAATAGAGGTAATTAGATAACAAAAGTTAAAAGAGAACATTAGTTAAAAAATAATAGAAGTTTTGAGAAGAAATATAGTAAGAAACAAGAACAAGTATATAATATATACAGACAAAGCAACAAACTTAAAAACTAAAGAAAATATAAGAACTAAAAATACTATGGGCATTGGGTAGGTACAATTAGATAAAACACAAGAATGGACAGAAAAAAAATTAGCACTAGGTCTAAAAGAATAACAAATATTAACAATAGTGAAGTTAGTAATGATATAAGTAGCAATTCTAATAGTACTAAAGAAAAAGCAAATAAAAGTATATATGAATAGCAATACTGCAATAAGAAATATTAGTAGAGGTTTAGAACAAATAGACAGAAACAAGATTCTCAAGAAGAAAAATGCAATATAGGTAATAAAAATTAAAGATTTTATTAGAATAAAAAATATTTAGATAGAGTTAAAAGTCACAGTAAAGATAGATGAAATAATAAAGCTAATAGGCTAGTAAAAAAAGATACAACAAGTAAAAAGATAATACAGGCCAAAGAAGTTAGTTGCAAAGAGATAGAATACTGCTTAAAATAGAAAAACAAACATACTAACATACTAGCAAAATTACTTTGCAAGTTAATAATGAATGTAAGAGTAAGAGTAGAATAGAAAGAAACAAAAGCAATAAAGATAATACAGACTGAAAAAGTTAGATCAAAGAGATAGAGTAGTGCTTAGAGTAGAAAAACAAACATATTAACATACTAGCAGAATTGTTTTGCAAGTTAATAATAAATGTAAGAGTAAGAGCAAAATAAAAAGAAACAAAAGCAATAAAGATAATATAGACTAAAGAAGTTAGTTTTAGAGAGATAAAGTAGTGCTTAGAGTAGGAAAACAAATATACTAATATACTAATAAAATTACTTTGCAAGTTAATAATAAACACAAGAGTAAGAGCAGAATAAAAAGAAACAAAAGCAATTAGAGAACTAGAACTAAAAACAGAAGTTATAATTTATAATTAGATATACTTTTAAAAAAGACTAAAGATATTTAAAAAAGTATACTGCATAATAAAAAGAAGTAGTGCCAGAAAAAATATATTTATAAGAACTTAACAAAAAAGACCAGATATATATATAACAATGAAGTGCCAAATATGCCAAGATAAAGCAAAAGAAACTTAGATATACTTGGCAGCATATAAGGAACAAAGAAATCTTTGGAAAAGAATTCAAAAAGTAACTATCACAACAGTCTGAAAGAAGCTAAAAGAAGAAGAAAATGTTTGCCTTTATATGTGTTATATATAGTACTATTTAGAAAAACAAAATTAGAAAAAATAAAAAAGTTACTAATTAAAAGTCTTATTTTAAAAAAAACACAGAACAGATTGAGACTGCTTCTAAGCATAAAATTAAAACACTAGTTTATGAATATAATAGCAAAAACAGCCTAAAATATATTTTATAAACAAGTATAGAGAATCTGATATGAAAAAATTAATAAATAGAAGAAAAATGAAAAAATAACAGGTAAGATAAAAAGAAAAAAAAGCAAAGAGAGAAAAGCATCAAATAAAAAAAAAAACAAATCAGCAAAAAATAGAAGAGAAAAAAAAGAAGACAAGAGAAAAAGAAAAACAAATCAAAAAAAAAATACAGAAAACAATTTTAGAGCTTGTTATAAAAGTGAAAAGGCCTTTTCATTATAAACTTTAAATAGTTAAATGAGTAGCTTACTTTTGTTTGAAGTAATGTGATAGATTGCACTTAGGTACTATTAGAGTAGCCAGGTAATGCTAAACTTAGTTATTAAGGATATTTATATAATTGCAAATGTAATTTTAAAATCTTAATAAAGTACTAGCATGACTGTTTAAGGGAAAAAAAAATAAGAATACAGCTAGCTATATATACAACTTTTAGTTATCTATTTAAGTAGTCTGTTTTAGAGTTTTATACTAGATGCTATACTTATAATTTACTAAAAGATTATTTATTTAAACATTTAATTATTTGTTTTATTAATTATCTAACTATCACTATATCTTGTATATACTTAATATATATTATTTAAGCAATACAATATTTTTTTTTTCTAAACTGATTTTTAAGCTGTTACATATTTTAAAATATAACAACTGCTAGTAATGCTTAAAGAGTCTCTTTTGTTAACTATTTATCTACTTTACAAACTATTAACAAGAGCTTGTCTTTGTAGAATTTATATATATTTTAGTACTTACTTTATAGCAAATTTCTAATACTTTAGTATATTTCTATTTTGTTCTTAGACTTCTAATTCAGATAGCTTAAAAGAACTATAACTTGTCTTTAGTATATTAAGTCTGGTCTGATATTTTTTTCTTCTGATTCAACTTGGTATTCTAGTTAGTAATATTTCTTATTTAAAGGTTTTTGCCTATCTAATTCTTTCATATTAGTATTTGTTTTTTCAGTTTAGTTTTTATAGTAGTACTATCAAAGATTTGTATTATTTTTCTACTTGGGTCTTTTCAAGTAGGCTTTAGTTTTTTCTAGTTTTACAGATTTATATAGACATAAAAATTTATTTTAGATTTGCACTATTTGATACTAGTTTGTATTTTTTTGTATAACTAAGTTTTACAAATGCTTTGTAATCTGCTAGTTATGCTAATATGACTATAGTTACAAATATCTTATTTCAACTAATCAACAGAATTCTGTTGCTATAATATTGTTTATATATTATATAGATGATTATTCAAATTTTTACTATTAGTATATTTTAAACTTATAATTTATTATTTGAGAATTGATAACTTATTTATTTTATTAAGTTATTATATTCTTTTAATTATAAATTATTTTGTTTATAAAGATATTAAATATTATTTAAAAATATATAAAATAACATATAAAATATTATATTAAAGAGGATGGTGATCCTAGTATAGTAGTTAGATTGTCATTCTCCAAGTAGCAGATCTAAGGTTCAAATCCCACCTATGATAAAATTGAAAATTATATCTGTGTTATAGTAACTGTCTCTTGTCAATTAGTTGGCCTCATGTGGCTGTTACCCAGATACACCAAGTCGGGTTTCTCTAACATTAGGAGCTTAGGCATTTATATAAAGTATAATGTTACATGTATATAAAAGAATGTTTACCAGTATTACATGAGACTTCAGTGCAAACCTATGATAAGACCATTGAGTGTAAAAGACTAAGAAACTAAGGTAATAGAAACCTACTTGGAAATTCTCAAGTAAAGAGGTAGTATGAACTTTCGACAATACCATCGAACCAGTTAAAACCCATAAAACACTTTTATAGAAGCCAAAAATTAAAACTAAATGTAAATATATATAGAAAAGCATATAACCAACCAGGTCGCCAGATTCGCTAAAGGAAAAGAATATATAAGTATACTATACTAGGCTATCTGGATTGGTAGTCTAAAATAAGACTGATGGTTCTGAGTTGCGACTAATAAAAGATAATAGAGAAGATGTCAAAAAGATAGATACTGGAGTTCTAATGACTTTACAAAAGTAGAAATAGTATAATGTAGCGGTTAAACAAATAACCTCTGTAACTGCAAGTGTTAGGTAACTATAGTGTGTTGCATAAAACTAGATCTATATGTGTAGGATATAAAGGCTCTAGTAAGTTTTCTATCAAGAATAAAGTAGTTCTAAGAGTAACGATAAGCATCAGAAGCTTGAATGGGTGTGGCCTTGAGATGTTCTTGTGATACAAGAAGGATTGCATATACAAAGGGTTTAAATAGGCAAGACCCCTAGTTGGCTTGCAGGTATAGCAACTAGTGTAGAACTTATATAGCAATGTATAAGCAGACTACTTAAATTAGGCAACAAAAGTGCACATGTGGCTAGTTGTAACCTCTAATGTAAAGAAGCCCTTGGTGGCACCTGTTTCTTAACAAAACTTAAATAAAATATCACATTTCCAAAATAGAGACTTTAACTATAAAAAAAAAAAAAAAAAAAAATGTTATATTAAAAATTAATTGATTATCTTCTAAATTATATAACTGTTATTAAAGAAAAATAAAATTTTAAACTTTTAATTATATAATATACTAAAAAATTCTTATTAGTAATATAAACAATTAAATTTTTTATTTTATTTTTTTTATTAAAGTAATCTTTTTAGTCTTTTAACTTTTATTAATAACTTGTTTGATAATGTGATTTATTGAATTATTACAGAAAAACATACAATTGGCTACATATATAACTTTTTTATATTATCTATTTAAGAAATCTGCCTAAAAGTTTTTTATCAATTGCTATATCTAATATCTCTACTTAAGTGTTTTACTTTAAACCTTCTAAATCTGCTAACTGTATTAATTTTACTAAATTATATCTAAATATCTAGATCATTATCTCAATCTTAGAATTATTTTATTTTTAAAATAAAACTTTTTAAAGCCTTTTGTATTTATTTTTACAGTTAACCTAGTATCATTATAACAGAACTAACACTTGTAATTAGAGCTAATTATTAAACCACTGTATCTTTGTAGAGTTTACACAAATCTTAGTCTCTACTTCACAGCATATTTTTAGTACTTTTAGTATATTTTTGTCTTTTTATTAGACTTTCAAGTTAGATAGCCTATATAAGACTATAATCAGTTTATTAGTATATCAGATTAGCCCAATATCTTTTTTTTCAGTTTATTCTGGCAGCCTAGTTAGTGATACCTCCAAGTCTTTTTTAATCCAAAGGTTTTTGTTTATCTGAATACTATTCCTTAAACCATATTCCAGGCAAATTTGCCTAGAAAATTAAATTGTATTTAGTATTTTTTAAATAAAACAATAATTTAT
>CAJVQA010010821.1:0-11145 GCA_910591915.1 Cetraspora pellucida | reverse complement strand
AAAATTGTAACAAAAACTTTCTAATTATTAAAAAAATCATACCAGAATTTTTTAAGTAAATTTTGTATATTGCTTTTGATTCTTTATTACTCCAAAGAATAATATTTTGAGGTGATATATTTAAATAATTTTAAGATGCAGGATCCTGTTTCCAGATTTGAAGAAAATTATTTAAAGTGATTACTGTTTTTGGTTGTAGTTTTAAGAATTCTATTTTTAGGAAAATTTGTATAATTTGAGTGAGTTTATATAAATTTTCAAGTATTACGATCTTTGAATAAATTGTAATATTGAAAAATTTATATAATATTATTGTCTTTTTCTTTAGTTTTAGAAATTTCTTTCAGAAATTTTAGTTATTCAATAAAAACAAAAGGTTCTCATATTTGTTTTTTATAATATTTAGCAAAATGATCACTATTATAGTATTTTTGCAATGTTTTTCTTTTGTTATTATAAAGTTTATAGACATCATTGTTCAATTTTTCTTGAATAATAAAAGGTTTAGTTTTTTTATTTTCAAATTTAGCTAATTATGAATGTTCTATATCCGTTCTAATTATTCATACTTTGTCACCTATTTCAAATGTTTTATAATAAATTTTGGCATTAAAGTATTCTTTCTGTTTTTGTTGTGATTCATTGGTTTTTTCTCTTGCATTATTTTGCAATTCAGATAACTTGTCAATAAGCTTAAATGCTTAGTACAATATGCTATCTTGTAAGTTGTATTCTGTTTCTTCATAAGGTTTAACAGATAATAAAGCTTCAATTGGAAAAACAGCTTGTTGTTTATATACAAGCTGAAAGAGGATATATCCAGTTGTAGTATGCTTCTTTGTTTAATAAGCAAGTAGTATAGCAGATATATGTAAGTTTTAGTTGTCATTTTTTTTTACTTTAGAAGTAATTTATATAAGGTCCAATTAAAATATTCAACTATTTTATTCATCTATAGGTAGTATAATGAAGAGAACTTATGTTTGATAAGAAACTTTTCATATAGAATATGAACAGTTTTACTAATAATATTTTTTTCTTGATCAAAAAGAATAATTTTTGGTATTCTATATTGACAAATAATTTTTTAAAAGATAAACTGTGCTAAGGTATTTGCTCTAACATCAAGTATAATACAGACTTCTAGCCATCTTGTTAAATAATTAGTTGCAATAATAATATATTAATTATTTTGTTTAGTAATTAGTAAAGATCCTAATAAATCAATACCAATTTATTTGAAACTTATCCAATTTAAATAAAATGAAGAAGTTTAGTTAATTTGTCTTTTAGTCTCTTTTGGCACTCTTTATATGTTTTAATATATTTTTGTATATCTTGATACACTTGGTTTCAATAATATCATTTAGCTATTTTATAGTACATAGCATTTGTTTCTAAATGTTTTGCAATAGAATGCTTATGTATTATATACAGAACAGGTTTTACTTTATTCTATTTGATAACATAAAGGGGGTACTAAGAGTTCTTTTTGTTTTTATTGTATAATAGTTCTTTTTTAGTAATAAAATGTCTAGCATAATGTTGTATTTGTTTAATCTGTTTCTAAGATAAATAGTCAGGTAACTTGTCTGATTCTATATAATTATATAAATTATAATAGAGGTCCAAATTCATAAGAAAAGGTTTTGGTATAAGGTCTGTGTCTGGAGTTAAGATAGAACATCTACATTGGAGTGAACTTTTTCTAGTTTATAGATAATTTCAAAGTTATAGAGCTGGAGTTTTAGAATTCATCTTTCTAAGCATCTTTTAGATTCAGCAAATTGTAACTACTTAAAAGCAAAGTGGTCTGTAATTAGAATAAACTTGGCAGTTTCAAAATATTTATAAAAATATTTTATTCTATACAACTGCAGCATATTCAAGTTCAATAATATCATAGTTGATTTCTTCTTTGGTTAAGCTTTTACTTGTATAAGCTACTAAGTGTTTTTTTTGTTTTTATCTAATTAACTAAGAGTAGCTCTGAATTCATGATAAGAGGCATTGGTAGCTAAGATAAATAGTCTATCAAAATCAGGATACTTTAATATAAGGGCTGTGATAAGTCTTTGTTTTAATTCTTTGAAAGCTTTTTGTTGTAGTTCATCACATATATAAGAAGTTTTTTTATATAATAACTGATTTAAAGGCTGTGCTACTTTAGAGAAGTTATGAATAAACTGTCAGTAGTAACCTACTAGTTCTAAAAATAAATGTAGTTAGATTACATTATTAGGTGATTGAATCTTCTGAACAGCTTCTATCTTTTGAAGATCAGGTACTATTTCAATAGAGGTAACTATATGTTCTAAGAATAGTAAACTTTGAATTCAAAAATTATATTTTTCTAAGTTTAATCATAAACTGGCTTTTCTGATTTTTTTTTAATAAAAGTTTGTTGTAAATGTTCTAAATGTTCATCAAAGGTTTTAGAGTATACTATAGTATCATTAAGATAGACTACTACAAATTTTTATGCAATGTCTTAATATACTCTATTTATTAATCATTAGAAGATTGCAGATGCATTACATAGTCCAAAAGGCATTATATTAAACTTGTAAATACTATATTGAGTTACAAAAGCAGTCTTTTTTCAGTCTGTAAGGTGCATAGCAACTTGCCAATATTCACTTATAAGATCAAGTATAGAGAACCACTTGGATCCTTTTAAGATATTAAGCATTTTATCAATGCAAGATAATAGATAAGCATCTTTTTTAGTAATACTATTAAGTTTACAATAATCAATACAGAATTGTAATTTGCTATTTTTCTTTCAAACTAATACAACTAGTAAGGTTCAAAGACTAAAGAAGGATTATATAAGTCTACTATCAAGTATTCATTGAATTTTCTTTTTAATAAATATTTGTTTCATTAGTAAAGAAAAATAAGGTTAAGATCAAATAGAAGGTCCTTTTTCTGTATAGATTCGATGAGTTACAAGATCAGTGTATTTTAATTCTGTTGTATCTTGTGCAAAAAAATCTGAGAACTTTATTAGCAGCTGGCTAAATTGTTTGTCTTGTTTAGCATCTAGAGATCTACTATTCAATTTAGATAGTTTTAAGCTAACACTATATTCTTTATAAGAGATTATAGTGTCTATTGTAAAAACTTAATGCACATTGTCTGATTCAATAGGTAGCTTTTTATTCTGTCTAAGATGATCTAAAAATTTGACTTTTCTTATTCTTGAGCAAAAGAAGTTTATTATTGTTGAGTAGTTTAGGCATTTTGTTGAAATATTTGTAAAAGGGTCTGGGTAAATTATTCTAACTTTTCTACTTTCTGTTAGAGCTATATAATAAGTTATTTGGGTTTTAACTTGTTGTTGTAGTTGTACAACTTGTAGTTGCAAGAGGTCTGCTTCTGGTAAAGTTGCATTGGTGAAGCTGGACAGAGGGTCTATTGGTTTTGGTATAAAAGATTTATAAATAGGAGCTAAAGAAAAAGCACAGTCCTGACAATATTCTTGATAAGTGTCTAACTCATCTTGATGCTTAATATATAAGCATTCTTTACAAAGATCAATATACTAAATTGTCAATGAAAGTTAGTGATAGTAAGCTAATGATCAAATTCTGGATAGCTAATGACAAAAAACTTAGCCAATGTTTGTTGAAGAAGTTGCTCTTCTTCTTTATTAAGGACAGCTTGTTTAGTTTATAGAATAAAATTCAATTTTTTATATATTCAGAGTTGATTGATTTGGTCATTTACTTGAGATTCTAATGCTTTAGTAATAATAAAGTTTGTTTCTTGCAAATAAACTTTAGCAAAACAGAAGATATAAGTCTGGTTTATTTCATACTGAGATTCAGCACTTCTGGTTGCCTTAGTATAGTATCTAATTCAAGTCTACAGGTTATAGTTAAGGTCAGTGTTGTTATGTCTACTATGTTCAAGACTTTTTAAACCATGTCTAATGTTTAAACATCCAAGTATTCAAAAGTATCCAAAGCATGTCTAAGCTTTAATAATTAATAAATTTGTTTAAAAAATATATAATTATATATTTTTTTAGGTTCTAAATATTTTTTATTTAGAAAAGTATATATATTATCTTAATAAAATTGTAAGTAATTTTAATTTATATTTTTGTCCAAAAATGTCTAAAATGTCAAAGTCATATCTAAAGCTGTTCTATAACAATACTGGTTAGAGTTGTAGAGAACATTTGTACTGGCTTTGTAAACATATAAAAGTTTGAATTCACAAAACTATAGTTTCTCTGTAATACTTTCTAAATTATATATTCTGTTTTTGGATTCAACATGTTTGCATAATTTGCATTTGACCAAGATTTCATATTCATCACTTTGAATGTAGTAGTACTGGCTTCTGAAATTATCATAATCAAGACTTTGATGAAAATCAGCATAGCAACCTTCACAAACAAGAACTTTATCTAATTCTTGTAAGGTTTTTGGTCTTTAAGGGTTCTTGCAATAGCAGCAATAATAGGTATAATGATTGCTATAATAGTATTGTCTTTGGGCTTCAACTTCATTAGAGTTGCATTCATATTGGTAGGTTTAATTCTAGTGCTTGAGAGAGGCTAAAAGACAATTAACAGCAATGTGTCCTATTGAGTTATATTTATGACAAATATTTTTAGAACATTGTTAGTAGAGGTGTTCAGAGCTTTGGCAATTCTTACAAGTTTCTTTTTGAGAGGCTTGTAGTTGGCAATAAACAGCAATATGTTCTTTACAATAATATTGGTTGCAAGTATTTTGAGAACAGTTAGCAAAAAGATAGTCAGAGGATTTACAGTTGCTACATATATAAGATGAGACAGTTTGAGTTCATTGTCAAGATTGGTAGATGGTTTATTTTTCATTGTCTGTTTCTGAGATAAGTTGAGCAGTATATGCTTTATGAGAGATAGGAAATTTTTGTTTATAAAGGTCAAGCTCTTTTGGGTCTGTTACTGTTAGTTAGGCAGATAAGGAATAGTTACTTTTATAGGTTGTTGGTAATAAAACCTTTTTGTTATTTTACTTAAATAAATAACAATCATTCTTTCAGTTATAACTAGCATTAACTTTTTTGAACTAGCCATTACCAAGAAGAAAAGAATAAGAAGTAGTAGGAACAACTTCAACAGTAATTGGAATAGTTATTCTTTTAATCTTTACAGAGAAATTCTTAATAATTTCTAAAGGACATATAGAAGTATTGATTGCTATAACAATTAGGCTAGTAGAGGCTTGTTCAATTTTGAGTCCTAATTCTTTAATAGTCTAATAAATAATTATACTAATAGTAGCACTACTATTGATAATAGCTTGGTAGAATCTGTTTCTAAGTTAAATGTTGCATTTTACAGAAGTAGTATAGGTAGGTGACTGAACTAGGTTAGCATTTTTAGCTTTTTCATACAGATATGCAAACATAGTTCATTTCTTTGATGTTGTAACAGAAGGAGTAAAAAAAGAATCTTTATGACCAAGATAGTTAACATCTTGATAGTAGAGTAAAAGTAAACAAAAACTAGTTCTTCTTATTTATTATTATAAAAGTCTGAGTATCTGCTTCTTTCTTTAGAGTTTTCTCTTTCTCTAGAAGGTTTTCGATAATAGGATCTATTACAACTTTGAGAGTGAGACCTTTGGTTACATCTATCATTTATTCTATAATTATCTCTTTAGTTGAATTATTGTTCAGCTTATCTGGTTCTATATCCAGCAATAAAATGTTCTGTATGTTCACAGTAGTGGCAGTAATATGAATCTTTGGTTTGAAGTCTGTTAGTGTTAGGTGTAGCTATGTAGTTAGCAGGTTGAGGTTAGGGTAATTGCTATTGCTATGCCAAGTTGATACTAAGTTTAGCAATTTGGTCTGTTAATAGTGCTAGTAGCCATTACATATTCAGTTTCTTATTGCTTTGTAATAATGATAATAGTATTTAAGTTAGCAGGTTTACTAGCTTGCACATTGATAGAAAATTTAGGACATAGTTCTTGAATAAATAGTTGTTTAGTAAAGTTAGCAAGGAAAGCATTATCTGGATTAACTTATTTTTTCAATTGTCTAAAGCAATTAATATATGCATCTACTGTATCTTTGTCTTGTTTAATATCAAAAAACTGTTTTTGCCAAATAGCTTTTTGTTTAGATGTGTGAAAATGAAGCCTAAAAAAATGTTTAATGCTTCTGTCTTGATAAGCATTATTATTAAAAGCATTTAAGGCAAAGTGTAAACTTAGCTACCAATCTAATACAATTTTTTTTAAGTATACAGAAGTAAATTCTAATTTTCAAGCAGCATCCTACTTGTTAGTAGTAGTGGTTCTTCAAAAATCTTTAAGTCATTGTTTTGAGTTTTGAGTTTTATCACCATAAAAGAAGCCAGCTTTTATAAGAGCTTTTTATTTCCATTTAGAGCATTAGTAAGGTCAGTTATAGCTTGTGCAGCATCTTGTAAAGCTTGTTATTCTATGTTATCAAGTAGGTTAGAAGGATTATTAAGAATAGATAGAAGTAGGAAAAGAAATTGAGATTGAATATGTTGAAGTTAAACAGCAATAGGTTAGGGTTAAGAAAGAACAAGTTGAGGTAGAGATAAAGAAGAAGGGCTATCTTCATGAGACTGTTGTTGCAATGAGTCAGTGAGAGTGTAATATGAGCTAGAAGTTTCTATAAGATCTACAAAAACAATAATATATTCTTCTGTTTCTAAATTGTCAATAGTTAATAAAGAGATTTGTAAAATCTAATCAGGAGTATAATGATATTTAAAGAGCTTGGTAGGTGTAATTAATTTACTAAACTATCTTCTAAGTATGTAAGAAGGGAATATTATCAGTAAAGATAATATCAGTAATAGGTAATAGGATAGGACTTCCTAGATTTTCAAGATATTGACTAAATTCTTCTGTTTCTTCAAAACTAAAACTTAAAAAAGCATTGAGATAAAGGTCAAAAGTGTTTTAATATTCAAAAAGTAAGATAGAAAGTTAAAAAAGATTAGTATATTTTCTAATTAAAGTTAAAGCTATTGTTCTAGAATCACCAATATTTTGTTGATATTAACAACTAAAAATAATATCTTTAATACAAAAGTGAAATGTAATTTGGTTTGGATATAGAGTAGTAAGGATGATAAAGTTGTCCTGAGTTTGGGAGAAATAATGTTGAGCTGCAAAGTTGATACTATACCAAGTCCAAAATCATTTAAAATTTGAGTAAAAACTATTATATTAAGAGAAGTAATATTGAAAACAAAATAAATCTGAATGTTATGCTTAAAGTATATTTACTACAAAATAAGGTCCAGTTAGATGTGCTTGTTAATAGCTTTGAATGTTCTCATTGTGAAGTTTAGCAGCAGTGTGAACAATAAAAAAAAAAGTGTTTCTATATCTAAGACTTAGCTAAAATAACTAATACTCATTTGAATCTCTTGCCAGAACAACTAATACTTGTCTGGGTCTCTTGTTAGAATAACTAATACTCATTTTGGTTTTTTGTTGAGATAACTTTTCCAATATATTTAGAAATGTTCATCTAAAGTAACTTGTTTCTCTTTAAAATTTTAACCTTTTTGCCAAAGGCACCAAATGTTATAGATAAAAGCCTTTTTAATTTTCACTCTATAATGACAACATGGCATAGTAAATTCTTTATAGGTATATGCAATGTCTAAGAGAAAAGTATAGCTTCTGTTAGACATTGTCAAGAAACTATATCCTTCTTTGAGGCAGTTTGGAAAAGATAATATGATACTAATAACTTTACTTTATTTTACTAAGAGGTAATAAATCTTGTTTGTAAGAATTATTCTAAAAGGAGAGTATCAATATAGTTTATAGTTAAAAGCTGTTTATTAAAGTAATAACAAGAAGGGCTATTCTTAGATTTCTGTTTCTAAAGAATCTCAAGATATGTTTACAATATTAAAAAGAAGAGAAGTATCTGTTGCTTAATTGCACTTAGAGAATTTAGCAGGGTTTATATATTTGTAAGCTAAGCAGCTAAGCAGCCAAGTGACTAAGTAACTAAGCATTTAATAACTAAGCAACTAAGTGACTAAGTAATTACTAAATAACTAGAAGGTTCTAGCAACTAATAACTAATAATTACTAAGTGACTAATTACTAAGTATTTAAGCAACTAAACAATTAAGTAATTAAGTAACTAAGCAACTAATCAACTAAGTAATTACTAATTGACTAGAAAGTTTTAGCAACTACTAATAATGATAATATAATACTGAATTAACTAATACTAAATAATAATAATAATAAAATAATAATAAGATAATAATAACTAATAATAAAATAATAATAATTCATTCTATAACAACAGTACAAATAAATAAACTTATCTTGTTCTAATCATTTGAAACACACAGAATATCTATTGCTAAAAGTATGTTTTTGAATATGTTAAATAAGAGCTTTATAACTTACAAAACAACTAAATGAAGATAGAAGCAAAGACATTTATTTAAAAAGCAACAACTAAAAATTTTTTTTATAGGATTATTTATATACTATGCAATTAATTAAGAATAAATCTTTATTCCACAGAAATATTTAGCAATTTGATGAACAAATTAAAGTAGCTTGTCAAGAACAAAAGACAAAAACAATTTATAACTTTTGTGCTTTTATTCACAGACTTACAGATATGGCAAAATAGTTCTTTTTATATAATTATAATAGTAAAACTTATTCTAATAATTTTTTTTTATTTGATTTAAACAAGAAGCTATGAGGATTTTATATAAATTAAGTAAAAGTTTATTTTGTTTTTCTAATTTTGATAATAATTCTAATCTAATCATTTTATTTTCTCATTTCTTATAAAATATATTTATTATTTTATTTTTAAATCTATATGTTTTATGAATATTATTTAATACTTTTCTAAAATAAGTATTATTACACTTTACTAAATATTTTTATATTATAATTAATATTATTAACCTATTTGCAGTTTTTTTTATTTATCCTAGCATATTTAATATGCAATTTAATAATTATTATATTAATATACTTTATTTTTTTTTAACATCTATAGTTTACCTAATTATAGTTTATTTTACTTTTTATGCAATATCTGATTTAAGTCTTATGCTTTTCTAAATATTATTATTATTTTACTACTTTACTTCACCATATTATATCTTACTTTTGCTTGCCAAGTTTACTTAACACTATTGTGTATAGCTAATTTTTACTTTTTTTATAATATCTAATTTAAGTCTTACACTTTTTCAAATAAGTATTAATATTTTGCTTTTTCACTTTATCACATTGTACATATTTTATTATTGCTTTTCAAATTAGTAATAATAATAATTTTTATAGCAATTTTCATAATACATATCTAATTTCTCAAGTCTAATACTGTATTATTAACATTTAGTTCCAAGTTAAACTCAGGTTTTAATTCATATCTGCATATACATTTAGTATATTTAGATATAACACAAATGTATACTTATGAATATTTTATATTTTAATTCTAAATATACTAGTTCTAAATATACTTGAAATCAAAATTTAATGCATATTGCTTGGAATCAAGTTAAAATTGAATTGGACTTTTCATATTCTTTGATTAGGTTATAGTTGTCAATTCAAAGTTTGTCTGACTATATTCAAAAATAGTTTGCAATTAATATGTAATTTGTAATTTATGAATCTTTTAATATAGGATTATACATAATGTTCAAAATAGATAATAAGGTTTAAATATAACAAAAATCATAAGGTTGAGATATTAATAAATGTACATGAGAGAGGATGGTGATTCTAGTGTAGTGGTTGGGTTGTCATCCTCCAAGTGGCAGGTTTAAGGTTCAAATCCCATCTATGCCGAAATTTGGAAATTAACCTGTATTACAGCAAAACTGTTTCTTGATGATCAGTTGAATTTGTATATCTGTAACCTTAAGTCGCACCATCTTGAATAGGAGCTCAGAGCATCTATGCCAAGTGTAATATTACACATACCTAGAGAAATGTTAATAACCAGTATCATATAAGACTTTCATACAAACCTATGATAAGACCACCAGGCACAGTAAACTAAGAAACTGAAGAGTCAGAAGCCCACTTGAAAATTCCTAAGTAAAGAGGTAGCATGAACTTTTGACAGTATAATCAGACTGATGGAAGCCTATGAAACACCCTCAAAGGAATAGGCAGATAAACTGAATGTCAAGATGTGTAGAAGAGCACATAACCAACCAGGCTGCCAGAATCACCAGAGGAAAAGGATACATAAGTATACCATACTGGGCTATCTGAATTGAAAGTCAGAAGAGTCCTGTTGGTCTTAAGTAACAGTTAGTAAAGAATGATAGAGAAGACATTGTGATGATAGATACTGGGGTTCTAGTAAACTTTACAAGGGTAGAAATAGTATAACATAGCAGTTAAACAGGTAATCTCTGTGACTGCAAGTGTTAGGTAACTATAGCATATTGCATAAAACTAAATTAGCTATGTGTAGGATACAGAAGGTTCTAGTAAGTTTCCTGTCAAGGATAAACTAGTCCTAAGAGTACTTGAAGGCATTGGGTATTTTGGATAGGTGTAGCCTTGAAGATGTCCCTGTGAGACATGGTGGACTATATATGCAGAGGGTTTAAATAGGCAAGACCTGTAGTTGGCTTGCAGGTATGGCACCTAGTGTAGAATCTGTATAGTAATATATAGATGGACTATTTAAATTAGGCACCAAAAGTGCATGTGTGGCTAGTTGTAACCTCCAATATAAGGGAGTCTCTGAAGGCACCCATGTCCAAATACATGAATAAAAACATCAACTCCCATAAATAGAGACTTTAACTTAAAAAAAATAAAAATAAAAATAAATATACATGAAAATTTTTTTATCAGCCTAATAAATTTTTAATAACATATTATTTATAAAAATTAAATTTTTACTATAATAAATTTTTATTATATGTATAAAGATAAAGTTTAATATTATTAAAAATGATATATATATCTAATTACTTTTAACTCTATATTGATATATATGAAGGCTACCTTATAAATTAAATACATATAACTATATATATTTATTTTACTTTTTTTTTTTTTTTTTTTTTTTAAATATTAAGGTGAGTACTTGCAACTCAGGATTTTATTGATAGTACATTCAGCTAAT
>CAJVQA010010820.1:0-11145 GCA_910591915.1 Cetraspora pellucida | reverse complement strand
CAAAGAAGACAAATAGAAGAAAACATAGACAAAAGATGTGAAATGATTAAAACAGATCAAGGGAAAATGATAGCCAGCCTGTTAAACAAACCCTACAAGAAGATAATCTTGACAGAATTATTGAACAAGAAGAAGAGCTGACAAATCTAATAGTAGAACCAGAGTTAGTTAAGATTAGTGTAGCAGAACATTACAAAAAACCATTTAGAATGAGAGATGCAAAACTAGAAGAAATGTCAGAAAGGTGAAAAGAAGTTTACAAGTCACAGAAACACATTAAAGAGGAATGGTATATAGAATTAGAGAACAGCATTAAAGAAAAGAAATAGGAAGAAGTACTAAGAGAACTTAAAATAGGAACAGCTTTAGGCATATTTGATATAAGCTACATACTGATTAAATGAACAGGAAAGAAAACACAAGAAGTCTTTAGAGCTTTTGCAGATCTCTGTTTAGAAAGAGGAGAGATACCAATCAAGTGGAAAATTGCACAAGTTTATCCAATACCAAAAGATGAAGAATAGAAATATAGCTTAAATAATATTCATCCAATAGTTCTGATTGAAATATTTAGAAAAGTAATAACAAAAGTGATAACAAAAAGGCTTGCCAAGGTGTTTATAAAAAGAGAAGTTCTTAAGAGACCAAACTATACAAGCCTACCAGAAAATTCAACAGAGCAGCCAGTGCATATCCTTAATATAATAATGGAAAAGGCAAAAGAAAAGAATAAAGAAATATGGATACTGCTACAAGATATGAAGAAGGTATTCAATTCAGTTCCTTTCAAAAGTTTTGAAATGGCATTGCAAAGAGTCAAAATCCCTAGAAGAATGATAAAATACATCTTAAATCTTTTTCACAAAAGACAACTAAGGATAATTACAGCTTATGGCTTAACAGAAGAAGTAATAGCAAGAGATGGAATAGATCAAGGTGAAGTAATATCACTATTAATATGATGCCTCTTCTATGATCTATTGTTAAAGAAAGTACAAAAAGATGAAAGTCTAGAATATACAGTTGAGCAACAAATCAAAGAAGGAACACAATACAATAATGTCACAAGATTCTGTCAAGTAGCAATTGCATATGCAGATGATACAACATGGATTGCAAACAGCAAAAACCAGTTATTAAAGATCCTAGAAATAGCTGAAGAGTTCTTTAAGATGAATGACATAGAGATTAACAGGTCGAAATTAAAGTTGCTAGTGATGAACACAAAAGTTAAAAGAGAAGAAAGAGAAATAGCCTTTGGTAAAAGCAATGTAAGAGAAGAGCCAAGAAACAAATTTGTTTAATCACTTGGAATTTGGCTAAACAACAGAATATGAGAAGTGTTTGTTAAAAGGAAAACTAAAGGAATAGTCAGTCAAATAATAAAAGATCTCAAATACAAAAAAATGACAGCAAGCCAAATCGCATATATAAACAACATAGAATAATCCCAAAACTAAGTTACATGCTCCAACTAACTAAAATCTCAGAAAAGGGAATACATAAAATACATCACCCAATAATATGTTTAGCAAAGCAGAAAAGCAATTTGCAAAGAACAGTAGAAAATTGCATAATGGAACATAAGAATCTGAGTAGATGTAGAACACTTCAACAAGTGAGTGGCCTACTGTCAAGATTGAACAGACAAGACAGCCTAGGACAGTTACAAAGCTAAAAATAATACAAGATTGTCAAAAAACAGGTTTGACAGAAGATGTTTGAAAATTGGAAGAGATACTAGATAACAAAGTATAGTGGAAGAACAACTTAGTGTGTTTAACAGTAATAAAAGCAAAAGAGTTAGGAATAAATATAAAAACAGAAAGTAACTTATGGAAAATATTTGGATATAGTATAAAATACAAGAACTGTTAGAAATACAGTTGTAAAAAAAAAGTGAAATAAAGATAAATGAAGCAGATTTAATTTACCTAAACCAACTGATCGACATAAAAGATGAGAAGCTTATTATGTGGCAACAATTTAAAAACTTTTGTAGATGGTCAAGTAAAGGAAAAAAAGCAGAATGGTTTAAAGAAATAGAGTCCAAAGTGCTTGAAGAGCAAACTAATAGGAGAATCAAAGAACATTTTAAGACAAACAAACACAATAACCAAGCAATAAAAATGGTATAAAAAACTATATCAAAAGACAAAAGAAGAAAAGAGTGGATAATATATGGTACATAAGGAGATAAACAATTAGAAAAGATAATAGAGAAGAAAAAGAAAAAGGCTCTAGTAGAGCATTGGCAAATGCAAGGCAAGGAAAATGAAATAGCAACAGAAATTAGCAAATGTAATGGATGTACAGAAGAAGAAGGACAAAAAGAAGACAGTTGTCAGCAATAGATAAGAAAATTAAAGTAATCCCTAATACATCGATGGAAAAGAAAGAACAGCAAGATCAAAATAGCATTGGACCAGTTGATGGAAAAAGCCAAAACAGAAAGTTTGAGAAACAGTGAGCAGAGCTTGAAGGTCTAAGGATGGTTAAGGGGTTAGAAATAGAAATAATTAAGAGACAGAAATTTAACAAGAGCATCAAACAAAAAATTTTGAAGATGCTAAGAAGAAACTTATTAAGAAACAAAGACAAATACATTATATATACAGATGGTGCCATAAACACAAAGACCAAAGAAGAAGCACAAGGCAGCAGTATGGGGATAGGATGGGTCCAAACAAATGAAATGCAAGAGTAGTCAGAAGAAGAAACATCATTAGGTCTAGAAGGATGGATGACATTGACAATATCAGAATTAGTAGCAATATAAATAGCAATTTTAACAATACCAAGAGGGAAGCAAGTAGAAATGTACACAGACAGTAATGCTGCAATTAGAAACATTAGCAGAGGTTTAGAGCAAATAGATAGAATGAAAATTCTTAAGAAGAAAAATGCAATATGGATAATGAAGATTATAGATCTTATTAACACAAAGAATATACAGATAGAGTTAGTGAAAGTTAAAAGCCATAGCAAAGACAAATGGAATGACAAAGCTGATAGCCTTGCAAAGAAGAGAACAATAAGTAAGAAAGTAATACAAGTAGAGAAAGTCAGTTGTGAAGAAATAGAGTACTGCCTAGAGTAAGAAAACAAATGAACTGACATATTTGCAAGATTGTTATGCAAATTGATAACAAATGCAAGATTAGAAGCAGAATGGAAAGAAACAAAGGCAATCAAAAAGTTAGAACTGAAAACAGAAGTCATGATCTATGACTGGACACAATTTTGGAAAAGGCTAAGAATGACTAAAGAAGTGCATTGCATAACAAGAAGAATTAGTACAAGAAGATGTGCATTTATAAAGTGTATGATAGATAAACTTCTGACTCTAGAAAAACTTAATAGAAGAAGACCAGATGTATACACAGCAACAGAGTGCCAAGTATGTCAAGATAAAGTTAAAAAAACACAGTTACATCTAGCATCATGCAAAGAACAGCAGAGCCTGTGAAAACAAATCCAAAAAGTAATCATTGCAACAGCCTAGAAAGGTTTGAAGGAAGAAGAAAAAATTCGCATCCCATCACATGTACTATATATAGCACTCTTTAGGGAAACAGAAACAGAAGAGATAGAGATGAGAGAAGTGTTAATCAAAGGCCTGATCCCAAAATAGATACAAGACAGTCTAACACAGCTCCTAAATACAAAAGCAAAACAGATGTTTGTATAAACAGTAGCAAAGACAGCATAGGACACATTTTATAAACAAGTCTGAAGGATACAATGTGAAAAGATCAATGAATGGGAGAAGAAAGAAGGCATAACAACCAAAATGAAGAAAAAAGAAGTTAGAAAGAAGAATCCAAAAAAGAAAAAAAAGGCAAATCAGTGAAAGATTGAAGAAGAAAAGAAACAAGCAAAAGAGAAAAAAGATAGAATTAATAAAGAAACTAGAAAGACAATGTTGGGACTTGTTATGAAAGAGAAAAGACCTTTTCACTATGGACTTTAAGTAGTCAGACAAGTAGCCTACTTCTGTTAGAAGTAGTGCAGCAGGTTGTACTTAGGTACCTTATGCGTAGCCAGGTGATGCTAGACTTAGTTGTTAGGAAAATCTATGTAATTGCAAAAGTAATTTCAAGAATCTTAATAAAGTACTAGCATGATTGCTTAAGTTTAAAAAAAAAAAAAAAAAATTCAATTTTTATTAAATTTTTATAGCTTTTAAAGAAATTTAAACTATTGTAAAGTATCTTAACTATCAAAATTTAGAATGCTATATTTGCTGTATTTGGAGATCTCTTAATCCTTATTAATAATAAAACAAAACCTGAGATCATTTTTGAGTAAAAACGATCTGAAGAAACCAAAACTTGTTATAAGCGACTATTTAAGAATACTTCTGAAGACTTAAAAAATACTTATATGTCACTTATATTAAACAAAATTTGGCCCTCTGGCAATGCTACTCTAGAAAAAGTTGCATATGCTATAGCAGTTTGTCAAACTATGCTTGATCCTATGCAAGATAGTTTGATAATTTTTAAAAGCATTATAAAACTTAAACTTTTAAAAAATTTGGTATATATTTTTATATTATTATAAAATTTTTACTTATATAACCAAAATTTTTTTTATTATTAGAGAAAGTTAGAAAATAATGAAAACATTTTAACATCAAATACTGTAAATAATATATCAAGTTCTAAAGAAAGTAAAACTTTAAAAAACTCTAAAAAAGTATAATTTTTATGTTTTATATTTGAAATAATTTAAAATATTTTAAATATTTGTACATATTTGCACATTATTTTAAATATTTTAATAATTTTGACTTTTTTGTAATTTTCAAAATATATCAATTTTATAAATAAAAATTTATTATTTGGTGTTTTATATTGGTTTTTAAATATTTCAAAAAATATTTTTTATCAATTATTAATTTATTAAAATTTTTTTATAAATATTTATAAATATTTCTAGAATATTCTGATGAGCTGCAGTAAATGAAAAAATATTTTACAAGAATCTAAAAATATTTGTATTATTTTAAATTATTTTTTAAATTGTTAATATTAATTCCAATTAACAAAAATTATTAGACAAATAAAAGGCTAAAAGAAGGTATAATTATTAAATTTTAACTATTTAAATATTATTTTTTGCTGTATTTTAAGAATATTTCTATAATTTTTTAAATGTTTTATTTTTTTATTTTTTAATTATTTTTGAATATCTTTGCAATTTTTTGTTATATTTTAAACTTATTTATGATATTTTTAATATTTAATTTAGATTTATTTGATGAAAATCAAGATACTGAAAAAGAATTGTAAAACTTTTTTATTTGTTTTTAATATTTTCTAATAATCTTTTTTTTTTAACTAAATTTAAGTAAATCAGAATACAGAAATTTAACATTTAAATAAAATATTTTTGTTTTTGTTTTATTTACTAATACATTTTTAGTTATTTTACAGATATTTAAAATCTTTTGAATTATTTTAAAATATTTCACAATTTATAAATTTTTATATAGATATTTTTTTTTTTATCTTTTTTTATTTTTTATTTGTATTTGATATATAATAAATAAAGTTAATACAGATTAAAAATAATTAAATTTTTTTGTTAATGATCAAATAAAAAAATTAATTAAATACAAATAAAATAAAATAAATTTATCAATAAAAATTATTTCATAATATTTAAAATATTGCAAAATTATTTTGAAATTTTTTAATTATTTCGATAATGTTTCAAATATTTCAAAATATTTTAAAATTATTTCGATATTTTTGAAATATTTTGAATTTTTCTAATATTTCTAATTATTTTTGAATTATTTTCGAATTATGTTTTCTTTTCTTTAGTTTTGTTATTTTTTAAAATTTTGTAAAATAGCTAAAATTATTTTGAAATTATTTCATTTCTTTTGCAATATTGTGAAATTATTTTATTTTGAAATAATTTCATATTAATCGCAGTTATTTTGAAATTTTTTTAGTATGCAAAATCTTTAGCAATATTTTGCATATTTATTTTGCTAATAGTGTTGGTCTCATAGACTGTAATCTTTATTGCCTTTGGACACTCTTGCTAGTTTGTGTGTACCAATTAGCAAGGCCTATGAAATATTTTTTTCTTTTAAACCCTTAGCATGTATTATTGTCAGAGCTTTGTATTTGGACCTCTTGATTCATTCTATTTTGGCATCTTTAATATTTCTGCACATGTGTTCTACCTCTTCTATATTGATATTTGCTAGTAGGTCTCAAATCATTAAATAGGCTTCTGTCTTTAAATTCTTTTCTGTCTAAAAGCTTTTTGTATTCTTAACTTCTGCTTTTGCTTGGCTTGTGTCTTTGTATTTTTTTTTATTTCTTTTTCTGTTTTTAATATTTGACTTTTCTGTTTTATTGTCCTTTTTTGTTTCTATTTGTCTTGTATTTTCTTTTTTTTTCTTTAGTATTATGCTCTTCTTGTTGTTCCATATTTTGAGTTTTGTTTTTGGTTTCTTCTGATATAAGTTTTAGCTATTTTTCTTCTTTTCTCTTGATTCTGTTCATTGTTGCATCTCTACTATGCTCACAGTCAAAATCTACTTTTATCTAATTATTTTCATTTTTGAATATTCCTTTGACTATTTTAATATAATAATTTTTTCTCAGAATCTACTAGACATACTTTATTCTTTCTTTTTTAGTTTCTTTTAGCAAGGCATATGTTGGCATATTTGCTTTAAAGAACTTATTTTTATTACATATTCAATTATCTAAGGACTATTGGCTATATTCGATTGACTCTGTAGAAAACATGGTTTCATTTTCCTTACTGTTCAATTCTTCTTATTCTGTTATTTCTATATCCATGGTTTCTAATTTTGTCTCTTTGTTTTTTGTTAATATTTCTTCTTTAAATTCTAAATTATTTATGACTTGACTTGTTAGGCATTGTAATATAGCAATGCTAAGCTCTTTTATTTGCTTTTTTAGTGTTTCTAATACCTACTCTAACTCTTTAGAATTGTTTTTTTTTTTTGGTTCTGTTCTCTATTGATGGATTTCTTTATCTTATTAGTTTTAACTAAAAAACTTACCTTATCTCTTTTGCTTTTTTTTTAATATATTACTTCTTCTTTCATATTTGTATTATATTCAAATATGCTTGGGTTGTAACTTATTGACCTTAGCTTTTTTGCCTACTTGTTGATTATTTCTTCCTTAAGCCAACTTATTTCTGTTATTCTCAAGGCCTCTAATACTTAGTTATAAACTAGCAAGTCTTGTGATATAATGTCTTTTGGGTCATAATTGCTAAATCTTTTGCAATGTACTCTATGTTGCTTGGGCCTTTTGTTGATGTTTTAAAAACTTGATTTAGTATTTTACAATCTATATATTTGCAATTTCTGTCTCTTATATCTTTAATATGCTCTATAATATCTTTGTTATGTATTTTGGCTATTGGTTGTTTTATTTTGGTTGTTGTTATGTTATATGCTTATTCTAGTGAACTACTTTATTACATGTGTTTGTTTGTTTATTTTGCTTATTTTCTGTACTTTTCATATAATCTAAATTGATCTTCACAACAAGGTTACAGGGATTTCTTAAAATTTCTACAAAATTTTTTATTTTCATTAAAATTTTTAGTTTTTTCAAATTGTACTATTTTTGAGCTTTTTTACTTGTATCTTTGTTTTCTAACTAGAAGCAATTTTTGCTTTTTGTTAAGGATTTAAGTATTGTTTTCTAGTAGGTTTTGTAGTTTTTCTGTGTTTTGCTTTTTAACAGTTTTTGGTTAAGAGATTTATAGAGGAGAGTAAATTTTGATATATATTGTATCTTTAAAATTTAAATACTTATTTTTTAATCTTTTTACTATAATAATTATATAATTAATAGCTAGTTACAAGAGAGTTAATAGAAAAAAAATATATAAAATATATTTTAATTATATTTTTACTATATATTAATTATATTATAAATATATTTAAAAAAATTAAAATTTTTTGTAAAGCAGTTAATTTGAATACAAATTAATTTCTAAATTTTGTTATTGATAAGATTTAAACATTAAATCTGCTATTTAAAGAATGACAACTCAATCACTATACTAGAATTACCATTTTTGTATATTCAAATTTTTATTTAAAATTAATATATGCTATTAATAAAAGTTTTTTTTTTATTTTTTAATTACTTAACAAAAAAATTTTATAATATTATAAATAAAATTATTTATTTATTATAATAAAATTTTAAACTATTGTATTATTTTAAAAAAATATACTTGTATATATGATAAAGTTTACTTAAATAAGTTAAAATTTGCTTAAATAGTATAAAAACAAAAAATTTAATTAGTTAATTTAAATAAACTTTTAAGTTAATTTTATTATATAATTCTATATTCTAATATTTAAAATTTTATATTTTAATGAGCTTTTAACAAATTTTAATAAATTTATTATCAAAGGTGTGATGACCTAGTGAAGTGATCAGATTGTCAACCTCCCAAGTAGTAGGTTAGGTGTTCAAATTCCATTGACAGTGAAAATTTGGATAATCACTTATATAATATTCATATTACGGCAACTGTTACTAACGATTGGGTTAGGATACCTGTAATGGTAGTCACACCAGCATGACTGGCAGCTCATGGGGCATCTGTGTAAATATGACATTACATAGAGGAATGCAAATCGACAAATTAGGTAGTGCAAACACTAGATAAGTTCTTGTAGTCATATAAATTCATTGAAATTGAATAACAAGAAGTCTATTTGAGAAAACCTGAATAGAGAGGTAGCTAGATCTTTGATGGCTCTACTGTAAAAGCTAGCCTGGAAAATGGATACCAAGGTCATAGTACCTGTTTGTAGTAGCTGGACAAGCAAGAACCTTCAGGTTGGAAATCTTGAGGATACTACCAATCAGGCCACCAGAACGAATCAAAAGAAAAGGATATCGGGCTAATCTGATATATTGATGAACTAGTCATAGTTCTATATAAGCTATCTGGATTGGGAGTTTGGCAAAAAAGCCAGATGAAAAGACAGGCAAATACTAAAGTACCAGAGTTATGCTATAAAGTAAATGCTAAGATCTAAGTGAACTCTATAAGGGCATAACAGTTTAATGATTAGCCCTAATCACAAGTGTTAGTTCTGCCATAGCAATACCTAGGTCAACTGTAAACATGAGTACAAAAGGCTTTAAAAGGTTTACCTCAAGGATAAATTAGTTCTAAGGTTAAGATGATGATTTGGATATCTGGATATGACCTAGTGAGTTAATACAGATTACAGATTTAGAAGGTTTAAAATAGAACATTCAAGCAGAAGTGTTAAGTATGACAATTGGTAGGAAGCCTTTGGACAGACTTCTTAAATAGGTAATATAGAAAAGTTACACATGTAGCCAATTGTACTCTCTTCTGTAGTAGTTCATTGAACCACAATACCGATAAGTAATTAATAAAAGTCAAAAGACCAAAGAAGTCATCTTAATACCAAAAAGAAAATAAAATAAAATAAATTTATTATCATTAGAATTATAAAGACTTATTCTATATCATCAGCAAGTGCATTTTTTATAAAATTTATATAGACTTACAGGTTTATATAAATGTTAAATAAATAATATATAAATAATATATATAATAATTTTTATATATAATTTTATATAATAATTATATAAATTTTATTTATATTTATATAAATATAATTTGTATTAAAAAAAACTAAATAAATTATACATATTTTAAAATTTAAATAAATTTTTTATATAAATTTTAAGAGATTTAATATTTATTAAAAATAATATATATAAATATTATATATAATAATTTTTTTTTTTTAATATTAATAGTGAGGCATATATAATAATTTTTATATATAATTTTATATAATAATTATATAAATTTTATTTATATTTATATAAATATAATTTGTATTAAAAAAAGCTATTTAACTTTATATATTTTAAAATTTAAATAAATTTTTTATATAAATTTTAAGTAGATATAACATTTATATAAAAATTATATATATAAATTTTATATAATAATTATTTATAATTCTATTTGAAATTATATATACATTTATATAAAAATTATTTAAAACTATCTAAATACATATAAAATTATACAAATCTTAAGAAATAAATATATTAACATAATATGAATTAATTGAGTTAAATTGTAGCACAATATAAACAATTTTGTTAATTGACTCTACTGAAATTAAATTGTAAACATTTGTAAGTTGTAAATAGAAGCATCCATATTTATAAAAGTTTAAAAAGGCATTTGAAAATTTAAAGTTGTACCAACAAATAAATGTGAGATTAAATGTTATAACATTTTTTAATATTATATGAACTAATAATTAAGTCTAAAATTGTAAAGTAGTTAAATTAATATTATAAAATCAAGAGGTGTAGCAACCTAGTGAAGTGGTCAGGTTGTCAACTCCCTAAGTAGTAGGTTGGGTGTTCAAATTCCATCAATGATGAAAATCTGGATAATCACCTATATAATATTCATATTATAGCAACTGTTACTAATAGTTGGGTTAGAATACCTGTAATGATGGTCACACTAGCATGACTGGCAGGTCATGAGGCATCTGTGAAATGTTGGAGTTACACAGAGAAATGCAAACTGACATATCGGGCAGTGCAAACACTAGATAAGTCCTTGTGGCTGTATAAATTTGTTGAAATTAGGTAACAAGAAGTTTATTTAGGAAGACCTGAGTAGAAAGATAGCTGGATCTTTGATGGCTCTACTGTAAAGGCTAGCCTGGCAAAACAGATACCTAGGTCTAGTACCCAGTTCTAGTAGCTAATGGGCAAGGACCTCCAGATTGGAAAGTCTCGGAGATACCACCAATCAGACCGCCAGAACAAACTAAAGAAAAAGAATATCAGGCTGACCTGATATACCGATAGACTGGTCATAGTTCTACATGGGCTATTTGGATTGGGAGTTTGGTAAAAGGGCAGGAGAAAAGGCAGGGGTATACTAAAGTACTGGAGTTATGCTATGAAGTAGAAGCTGGGGTCTAAATGAACTCTACAAGGGCATAGCAGTTTAATGGTGTAATAGAATTTATTTTTTTTCTATATTAGTATATATTTATTTTTAGCTCTATATTATATTTTATAATTTTCCTAA
>CAJVQA010010819.1:0-11146 GCA_910591915.1 Cetraspora pellucida | reverse complement strand
ATTCGGATGTTTATGTCTGTCGACGGCAATAAGCATCTGAAGCTACACATTAGGAAATGTTAAGATATTAAATTCAGTAAGAAATATAATATATAAGGCAAAGTTAATTCCTTAGTTTCATAACCCGGCCGGGTCAAATTTTGAGGTTCTACAACAAATTCCCAAAAAACGGATTTCTGAAAGAACATAATACCGACTAAATCGGCCAACTTTGTCGATATTATGTCCCAGGAATCTGTTTTTCTGGATTTTGTGGTAGAACCAAATTTTGGAACCTTTAACAAAAAAAATTTTTTTTATATATATTATAATAACAGTTGGGTTTTTAAATTTTTTTTTTTTTTATAAAAATTTTGTTAAAATTATGTATGAATTTTTTTTTTTAAAAAAAAAAGCCGACCAACCGAGTCAACTGAGGTACTAAATTTGTACGGTTTAATATGTAAAAAATATTACCTCGTTGATAAATGCATTGATAAATGTTTCATTAACTACGATTTCGTTCGTATCGATTCCGTCGATATCATGAGTATTGATATTTAGGCTTTTAAGAACAATGGTTAGATTGTTCCAGGTCGCTTTTCGAACAGTCCCAAACGGGCCCCTACTGATTTCCTCACAATCATTAAATAAATTATGATCAAATTTTATAACTTCGTTTCTTTCGTTAATAATTTTTTCAATTAATTCATTCAAAGTATTTCGATTAGCCATAATTTGCCAAATTCAAAAATGCGTACTCCTCACATGTATTCATGTATTTATGTGTTTGTGTATATTTGTTGTACGTACTTAAGTATGTACCCACGTAATACATAAACTACATGTACGTACAAAAAACTGAAAAAAACCAATTCTAGCTTATTTCAGCAACATTATTTCTTTAACATGTATAGAGAATTTATCGATAACAAAATAGAGGAAGGAAAAATTACTGAATACAAATCTGATGAATTTAAAAAGCGCAAGAAAATTGGTGGTGGTGCGTACAGTATTGTTTACAAGGCAATAATAATTAACGCAGAAAATGCAGAGAAAATGTATGCATTAAAAGTTATTGAGAATGATGCCCATATTGATAATGAAATTATGAATGAAGTAAGCAACATGATGAAAGTTTTTCAAATATCATACGTATGCATGTATATAACTGAAATATTTACATTATAAAGCTTGAGAATATGCTTTCGGTGGATCATCATCAGAATATTATTAAATTTTATGGTGTCACGAAATTTAAAGGTAAAAAAATTGCATACGTATTTAAAATGCTGTTCTTGATGGGATGGATCGTCAGCACTATTCTTAATAAGATATAAAAAAAAAAATCGATTTATGTACGAATGTACTATTCCGAAATCGATCCTCATAACAATATTTGGTTATGATTGAATCATAAATATTGATATAAACACTTACCTAAACATTGGTCCTTAAGATAATATAGCAAGGATGTTTGTACCGGTACTGAATACTTAATGAAAGCTGGTTAATATACGTTATTTCCGATTTCTTGTTTTATTTTTTGAATTTGTATGTTACAAATCAAATTGGGCAGTAATAATTGAGGTACCAAAATTTTACGTTATGGCTTGGTTTTACTATCTCGATAGTAACGTAGTTTTTTAGAATCCTATCAGGAACAACACGTAAATCCCTATCCCATCAGGAACAGTACCAGCTAACTATCCGTTAAGAATAATATTTTTGCATTGGCTATACCTATAAATTATTAAACTAATCAATACATGATAGATCTAATGGATGAAGATATTGTTAAATACGCACTTGTACTTGAGTATGCAGATAGTGGCACATTGTGCGATTTTTTACAAAACAATGCGACCGAAATTGAGTGGGAATTGAAATTTCAATTTGCGATCCAACTAGCGGGTATGCGTAAATTTTATTAAAATTATCAGTTGATTTCTAACTAATATTTTGGATTTAACTTTAAAGACGCAGTAAAATGGTTACATGTGTTAGATATCGTTCACGGGGATCTGGTAATTTAGATTCTCTTTTTCATGATTGTTATGAATATGTTGATGTTAATCAAAGATCGATTTTATTTTCATTTAAACCTCGAAAGCACTCCAGTAACATCCTTGTTCATGAAAAGGCTTTAAAATTAGCCGATTTCGGATTATCACAACGCATTGTTAATTCAAAAAAGTCTAAAACTACAAGACAAATTTTTGGAGTAGTGCCATATATCGATCCTGAGTGCTTTAAGTTAGAGAATGATCAAGACGGAAAATCTCGTAGGCGTAGAATAAATAAAAAATCAGATGTTTATAGTGTTGGTGTTCTTTTGTGGGAAATTTCAAGTGGAAGACCACCATTTGAAGATTATGATCCAGCAACCCTACCATCCAAGATAATAGAGGGTCTAAGAGAGAAACCAATTCCTGGTACAAATGAAAGATATATTGGAATTTATAAAAGTAGGGTTATAATTTATTTTTACAATATTCTGTCTTAAATATGGATCTTATTAACATTTCTTTAATTAGAATGCTGGCAAAATAAACAAAGTGATCGACCAACTATTAATGAAGTGTTAATAGGGTTAAACGATATTGTCAACCCTTTTTATAAAGATCTTTCTTATCATGATGTCTCAGTTAGTGAAATTGATATATCTGAGTTTGAAGAATTCTTTAAGGAATATGTTAATACTATTTTCAATGAACCTCCGAAAACTCCATTAACTATAGAACTTCATGCCAATGCACAAGATCCTAAAACTACCTTTATAAATGGACTTTATTTAAAATTTTGTGATATGTTTAACAAAGGTATGTCCGTTCCTAGGACAATTAAAAATTATATATCTAAAAATGGAGAATCAGAAAGCGTCGTTTTAAATTGGTTATATCTTAAAGAAGAACCAAAATATGTTTGTCTTCGTGGAATATTTTATATGTGGAATATTGGCACAGAAGAAGGAAATAAAATGGATGTATTTAGTTTATTCCTCAATGCTGGAAATAGAGATGAGGTGGTTGCACAGTATTTTGTTGGAAGGTGTTTCGAAGTTGGTTGGAATACCAGGAAAAAATTGAAAAAGGCACTTGAATGGTATAATAAGGCAATTAACAATGGATCTACAGCAGCTGAACGTGTACTTGGAGATTATTTTTATAAATGCCAAGAATATTCTCAAGCATTTAAATTGCTCAAAAGCGCGTATGAAAAAGGAAATATATTGGCAATGCATAATTTAGGATTATGTTACAAACTTGGCCGTGGAACAGATATCAATATGAAAGAAGGATTTGCTTTACTTAAACAAGCTGCAGAAATGGGTGTGCCTAATTCACCATATGAACTTGCTCGATGTTATGAGTATGCGGAGGGCACTGAAAAAGACCTGAAAGTTGCTTTCGATTGGTATCAAACTTCTTTGAACAACGGGCAAAAATGTCACGACGACCGAGAGCGTGTCATGGTTAAAATCATGAAAGAGCAAACTAAGTCTAATGTTACAAAATGATTTAACTTTTTTAAAACCAACTAAGCTCTTGAATTGTCAAAGGGAGTTAGAAATGAGTGTATTGTATAGGTTTATTACATATTAGATTTAGTGAATTTTTATTAGGCTTTTTAAGTACATAGTTTCGGATCGAATAAACATATTCGTACTCATGTGTAGACGCGTACTAGAAGATCTTAAACGAATGGATTTTCAAACTAAATTAATAATCTTAAATTATAATAAAGTTCAAGTCGTAACATCATAAGTAATAGGCATAGGTTAAATATGATTAATGTTGTTTTGACTTCGTTCGTATAAAAGTTAGTCATTAATAAAAATACCGTTCAAAGAATATATTCGTCTTATTAATAAATCTTGTTGATTTCAATTTAGTTTGTGACTGCATTCCTTGTTTAAGTTGACTTAGTAAGTATAACGATCAAATATTACATCATGGTGAATTTATAAAATTTTTGGTTAGTAGAGTTTAGAGTCAGGTTTTCTTATGTTAAAACTGGATTTAATTGGTTTAACATAAAGAAAAATAAAATTGCTTACAAAGTCTACTATTACCAAAACTAGTTGTTTGGATTTGGATTGTAATTTTGGTTACCAAATATGTTTCGATTTTTTAAATGATCATAACTTTTATTTAAAAGGTTTTAAAAAAATTTAACCAGTATCTAAAATTAGCAATTTTACTTAACTTAGTATTAAACTATAAGCATTTCTATTTTCATCCAGGTTATTTTAATTCATCATGTGAAATGAGGCCTTGCTGGCCTGAAAATGTTATCAAAAACAAGATAAGTCACATGATTACTATTTATATAACAGTTGTTATGAGTTATATACTATATAGGGATAATGATTTTCTATAGCAATCAATAGGCAATTCCATTCATAGTAAGTCCAAATTCTGCAAAGTTTTGTGCATTTAAATTATAAAATCCATATTAATTTTCATATTAGTTATATTAAAACCTTAAATATTCTGTACTTATTCTTTAAGGGTAGGGGGTACTATATTAAAATTATATATAAACTTAATTGTAAATTTTTTTATATTTAATTTTATAAAAGATTATACTAAGTAAATTAATATTAATTTATAAGAAAAGTTTGTAGAACAGGTCTTTTTGATTCCAATGATAGTAAAATTATTAAATTTGATTAAAAACTCAGTAAGATATAATTTTTTAAAGATTAGGTATAAAAATTATTAATTAAATTAACTTTTAGGATTACATAAATTAACCAATCAAATTTAGCAAATTTAGTAATCTCGTGTTATCTCAAAAAATTTTGAGCTAACCCAGAAAATATTTATGATATATACAAGTACAGTAGCCTCACAAAGTATAATATAGTTACACAAAAAACATAACAAAAATTTATACAAAAAAGTATACATAAAAATTTATACAAAAAACATAATATGTCAGTTAATCACTATATTAATAAGTTAATTAATCATTGCTTTAATTATTAATTTATCAATATTTAATAATTCAATTTTTTTTATTTTTATTTCTTCTTACTCTTTCTTATTTGTATTCTTTCTTACTTTTATTTTATCATAACTATGCCTTGTGATACTCAATTAAATGACTTTGAAAAAGGACAAATTATTAAAATGCAGCTTGAAGTTACAATAATGTTTATTGCTACAGTATTAAATCATGATCATTCTGCAGTATCTCAATTTTTAACTCAATATAGAGAAGGAAATGTTGAACCTGTTATATGTTCAGAAAGACCATTAATTATGACTAATATGGATAAGCAAAATTTTATTGATGCAACAATTCATTACAATGATCTGCTGCTTAAAAAAATTTTAGCTAATCATGATATTAATATTTCACTATCTTTGGCAAGAAAAATCTTGCACAAAAATAGAATCTGAAGATGTATAGCTGCTAAGAAACCAGGTTTGATTTCAAATCAAGCAGAAGCATGACTTGCCTGGTGTAATGCTCATATTAATTGGAGTACAAATGATTGGCAGAAGGTTATCTTTAGTGATAAATCATCTGTTGAAATCAGTAATTGTTTATAAAAAATAATTGTATAGAGAATAAAAGGTAATCGATACAAGTCACATTTTATAGTACCAATATTTAGAAGTGAAAGAAGAAGTTTTATGATATAGAGATATTTTGTGAGTAGTAAAAAAGGATCATTGGTTTTTATGAAGAAAAGAAAAAGCACAAAAGCAATTAATACTCAAAGATATATTGAAGTATTAAAAGATCATCTAATATTTTTTTACTATAAATTAATGACAATGTTTAGAGATAATATCATCTATCAAAATGACAATGCACCTATTCACAGAGCATGATATACTCAAGAATGGATGAATAATGAAAATATTAACTGTCTTCTCTGGCCAGCACAATCATTTGATTTGAACCCTATTAAGAATCTATGAAAAATATTAAAGAATAATGTTCAACAGTGAAGACTATTTCCAAGAACTTATGAAACCTTAAAAACAGCACTTTTGGAAGAATAGAAAAATCTAGATTCATCTATCTTGATGAATTTAATTAATAGTATGCCAAATCATATTAATAAAGTTATTCAAAATAATAGTTATAGTTGTAAATACTGATATTTAATATATATTAATATATATTATATAATTATTATATATTAATATTGTAATCATATATTAATTTGTGCAATATATTAATGTCATTGATTTGCATAAATTTTTGTTATATTTTTTGTATAATCATGTTATACTTTGTAAGACTACTGTATATATTTTTTAAATATAACAATAGTTTAAAATTTTACTACATATAATAGATAAATTATTTTATTTATATTTTGTAAAATTTTAATAAAAATTAGTTGTAATTTAAAAAATTTTTATTAGTAATATATGTTAATTTTATATAAAAATTCTAAAAAATATATAAAACTATATAAAAATGATTTACATATCTCCTACTCTTAAATTATTTTAAAAATTATTCAAATTTTTACCTAAATTATACTTATTTTTTTAGTTTATTTATTTTCTATATTAGAACTTATATGGTGCTAGAAGTCTATACTCAATAGTTACATAAAGTATTTTTAAGATGTTTCAATTTTTTAAATAGTTATAACTTTTTATCTAAGAAGTTTTAAAAAAATCTGATTAGTAACTTTATAAAACTATATTAGCTCTATATATATACTAAATATCTTGTCAAAGTTTTATCACTATAAAGAGTTGATGCATTTTAAAAATCAAAATTTTATATATAAATTTATAAATTTACATATGAAATTTCAATTTTCAAAATGCATCAACTCTTTACAGTAATAAAATTTTGACAAGATATTTAGCATATATATAAAGCTGATATAGCTCTATAAAGTTACTAGTCAGATTTTTTTAAAACTTTTTAGATAAAAAGTTATAACTATTTAAAAAATTAAAACATCTTAAAAATACTTTATATAACTATTGAGTATAGATTTCTAGCACCATATAATTATTAAATATAAATTAAACTTAGAGATGTAGCAATCTAGTAAAATGAACAGGTTGGCAATCTTCAAGTAGCAGGTTTAGAGTTCAAATTTCAGTATTAGCAAAAATTTGCAATTCATTCTGTATTATAGTTAACTGTTTTCCAAAATTGGTTAGGATCAGATACCTGTTACTCATGTTATATTAGCATAACTAGAAGGTTATATAGCATTTGTACAATATTGTATAAAGAAACACAAACTGGTACTAGGTAGTGTAAACTTATAATAAGTTCTGTAATTATGTAAATCATAAAAATTAGGAAGATAGAAGTTTACTTAGAAGGTCTAAATAAAAAAAAGTAATTCAAATTTTTTATAGTATTACTATAAAGACTAGTTTTTAAAATAATCTAGAATCTGTAAAGCTAGATAAAAACATGTTAGTCTTTGGAAAAGAGTTATTGTAACTAGCTAGGCTATTAGAATCTATTTTAGAGAAAAAGATTATATACTAAAGAACATGTAAATTAAAGGTATAGTTTATTTATCTTTTTAAATTATCTGAACTAAGAGTTTGATAGAACTTGATTTAAATAACAAAGTAATAGAGATATGCTATAAAATAAGTACTGGAGTTGAGATAAACTTTACAAAAACATAGCAATTTAATGATATGCTCTAATTGCAACTGTTGATCTTAATTATAACATTATTAGATTAGTTGTAAAAATAAGATACAAAAGTTTCTGAAAGGTTTAGTACAAGATCAAATGTTCTTATATGAGTGACTGTATTAAAAATTTAGTGATCATGACATATTTGTACTAGTATTAATTAGAGCATCTTAGTAAATATAGGTAAGTAGATAGATATAAGAACTAAAGTATTTAAATAAAAACTTATAAACAGGTTTCAGGTATAACAGCTAGTATAGAACATTTGAGCAAACTACTTAAATTAAACAATGACTAAAGTTGTATAAGTAGTTAGTTGTATACATTTTTTATATTTGCTTTTTATAGTTGTAATACAATCATTAGCTAAATGTACTATTAATAAAATCCTATATTACAAGTACTTGCCTTAATATTTAAAAATATATATATATAAATTAAACTTATATTATAAAATTCTATAATAGTTATTTTAAAAAAGATAAGTATAGTAATAATAATTAATATTATATACATATTAGAGATTGTATCTATTAAAAAATTACTATTTAGATATTATTAAATATTTAAATTGATCCAAATAAATTACTATATTATTCAAACAAAAATCTTTATTTAAATACAATTACTAATAGAATATTGTAATTTATTGCAATAGTGATGTATTACTACCCTTGATTGACCAATTAGAATGCAAGATCAGATGTAATGTAAAATTGAAACAAATATTGTCTTTTTGGAATAATCATCTGTTTATATTCTAATTAAAAAAATTTCTTGCAAAATTTTAGATTAAAAGCTTTCTTTTTAAAATTATATTTAATTCTAGTCTAATGCTAACTATAACCTTAAATTAACATATTTGTATTATTATTTTGATTTAATATTATACATGATCTTATAAGTAGTAATACATCATATAGGCAAAAAATTATAAAATCCTTACTAATGTATACTAAATAATTCTAACTTATTTTTTTTAGAATATTAATTATGAAAAAGTTTTATAATATATAATTAAAAAAACATATAAATATATATTAGTATAAAGTATATAAAAAATATAATATATTATAATTAACTTTTAGAGTTGATAGCATAGCGGTTATGCTCCAAGGTCACAAATTGCAAGATTGCCAGTTCAAATTTTAGTGATAGCAATTGTAAAGATGCATTTCTAAAATAGAAAACTGCAACACAGTAGTACCAGGAACCTAGAATTTTATTAAATAAACTTATTTCTAGAAAAGGCAAATAACCTGTAATTGAAAAGCCACCTAGTGATGAACACAAGTTAGAACCTAATTTGGAATAACTGAAGTTATAAGACATAATGTGAGGCTAAAAGTCTGACAATGAGAGATACTATATGAACTTATGATGACAGTCAGTTCTTGATAAAGCCTGGCAAAGCCTTTTGATTCTGGCAGTATCAGTGTATATGAATCACTTTTGGAAAGTTTAAAAGTATGGACCAGGAAAGGATGAGGTCCAGTGACCATAAACATTTAAGAACATTAGTTCAAGAAAGTTATGACATAAAAAAGATCTTGATAAGATCGTCAAAGTAGGAAAAAAAATATATATATATTATAATTAGAATATAATATATAGTATTTATAAACATCTAATATAAAACTAAAATTTAAGTATTAAAATATTAAATAAATGTTGCAAAAAAAAAATCTGTAAATTTTATATATAAAATTTAAGGTTTTTTTTATATATAGCAGTGCTCAAATATCTAATTTAGAAAAAATTATATACAATTTTATTTTGTATTATATAATTCTTGTAAAAAACTTAAAAATTAGAAGTTTTATTAATTTAACTCTTTGAATACTTTTAGTTTATTTTAATATAAAATTTTAGTACTTTATTTACTTTAAAGTACTTAATAATTTTTTTTTTCAGTATTAAGATAACCTCTTTGGTTTTTTAACTTTTTATTAATACTTATGTTGGACACATATTCATATAGATATATATCTATATTAAACTATTATAGACAAATGTACAACTGGCTATATGTATAACTTTTTTATATTACCTATTTAAAAAGTCTACTCAGAAATTTTTTACCAGTTGCTATATCTAATATTTCTGCTTAAATGTTTTATTTAAACTCTCTAATCTGTTTCTGATATTAATTTTACCAGATTACTTAACTCAGATTCTTTTATCTTAACCTTAGAACTATAATTCTTAGACTATTTTTATCCTTAAGATAAATCTACTAAAGCAAGCCATATTCTCTTTTATTACTAACTTGGTTTAACACTATGGCTGAGACCAATATTTGCAGTTAAAGTTATCTATTAAACTACTTTTATTCTTATAAAATTTACTCAAATCCTGGTACTCATCTTTGTAATATTTTTTCTATCATTTTTTACTAACTACAGCTCAGAACTGACAAACTCTTCAGATTTACAATTCAGATAGCCCAGTATGATATACTTATGTATTCTTTTTTTTTACAATTCTGGTGGTCTAATTGGTTATATGCTTCTCTATATATCTTGTTATCTAGTTTATTTAACAATTTTTATAAAATTGTTTTATAAGCTTCTATTAGTCTAATAGCATCATTAAAAGTTGTGCTATCTTTTTATTTAGAATTTTTAAGTAAGCTTCTGTTATTTTAGTTTCTTAGCCTTCTACACCTAGTAGTCTTATTATAGATTTGCACTAAAGCCTTATGCAATATTAGTTTTTCACATTCTTCTATATATGTGTAATGTATATTTTATATAAATACTCTAAGCATCCAATGACAGATGGAACTCAACTTGGTATATCTAAGATTACAGATGCCCAAAACCAACTAATTAATAAGATACAGTTACTATAATACAGATATAATTTTTAAAATTCATTGTCTATGGGAATTGAACCTTAGACCTGCTATTTGAGAGTTGACAACCTATCTACTTTACTAGATTGCCACACTTTTTAAAATATTTAATAATTATAAAATTAATTTAAAATATATTAAAATTATTTATATAATAACTAAATATACTAAGTAATTTAATATATTTTATTAAAACAAACTAATTTAAAATAAAAACTATTTTATAAAAAATAATCTAAAAATATATGATATTTAGTTATTTGTTTAAATAACTTTGAAAGTTATAGGATGTAGTAACCTAGTGAAGTAGACAGGTTGTCAACCTTCAAGTAGCAGATTTAAAGTTCAAATTCTAGTGATAATAAAAATTTGCAATTCTTTTTGTATTATAGTTAACTGTCTTTTGTGATTGGTTGGAATTAGATATCTGTAACCTATGTCATACCAGCATGACTGTAAGGTCTAAACATTTGTATAACACTGTATGAAGAAACATAAACTAATATCAGGTGTATAAACCTATAATAAGTTCTTAGATATATAAATTACAGAACCAAATAGAAAAATAGAAACATATTTGAAAAACATATAAATATATATTAGTATAAAGTATATAAAAAATATAATATATTATAATTAACTTTTAGAGTTGATAGC
>CAJVQA010010818.1:0-11146 GCA_910591915.1 Cetraspora pellucida | reverse complement strand
AATTACTCTACTATCTTTCTATTTACTTAGATTATTTAAACAAAAAACCAAAAAGAAGAAAAAAACTTTGACTTTATCATAAAGGGTCAGTATAGAATATTGGTTAGTTTGAAGGCAGTATTTGACAGGTTTTTAGTAGCTTGAGACACGTGTATAGTCATGTTTGTATTGCTGTATTATTTTCAATCCACATCGTAAACAATACCATTTAGGAAGTAAATACTGCTAACTGTTTTGATGATTTTACATGTCGATCTTTAGGAGGAGGTAAACTAAATTGCCCACTTTTATAAAATTTTTTTTGAAGAAAAAATGAGTGCTAGGTGAACCAACTTTTAGCTTTTGTGAGTTCTTAACCCTTGTGGGTGTTCCTTGTAGGTTTTATAGTTGTATGGAACTAATATATCTAACTTTGTTGTTTACTTAATAAAAAACCTTGGCTTTCACTAACTACTTTTTCTATAGTTCTAGAGTGCTCTTTAAACTATCACCATTCGGCTGTGACTCTTTTTTAACTTTATTTTAATGTCCAACAATGTGTATACAGTACTCCAGAAAGGTTTTTATTAAGTTTAATATATTAACTATATCATTTTTTGTAGTTCAGCTTTTTGGAAAGTTTGGTTCAGATAATTGTTGAAAAGAGTGTTTTTTTGAATTGTTTATTTCTTAAAAAATTATCAAATACTTTTATCATTATTTGATTATTATCAATATATAGTAGTAAAAATTATTCGTTATTGTTCATTAAATCTTAAAATACTGCAAGTGTATTATAATACTCATCTTGACTTTAATAGTATTCAAAAATTGATATTTGTAACTTATTAATTTGTATCAATTGATTTTTTGTATTATTCGATTTGATTTGATAAGACAAATTGAATAGTATACTATTAGGTCAAAAAAACAACTAATTTATCTTATAATCTGTTGAAAAATTATAATTAGAGCTATATTCTGAAAGATTCCAAATATTATCATCAAACTGCTTATTTACAATTTGATTTGTAGCATTTTGAGTATAAAAATACTTTTGTGAAATATGTTATGTTAAGGCATAGGCTTTTGAAAATTCTCAATTACAATATTCACACTCTCAATGCATTTTGAGAAAAAAACAAATGAGATAAATAAAAAGAAAAGAAAATTTAAAAAAAATTAAAATAAGATAAAAAGCACAAATGAAAATAGTGAAAAAGAAAATAGTTATTAAGCAATATTAATCATAAAAACTAAAAAAGAAATAGTTAAGAAAGATCTAACATGTAAAACAAATAAAGATTTTGAAGGATTACCTTAAAGTGATTATTATTAATTTTTATTGAGTATTATCAATTTTGAGTATTTTTTTTATTTTATTAAAAACAATAAAGTTGTTACAACTAGTGTTGTTTTCATATTATAAAAATTTCACATAATTCATGTATACTTTAGTGAATACTATCACTATACAAATATATAAATCTCAGCAAATTACTATAACAATTAAAAATAACAATTACTTATTCTATAAAAAATTATCATGCTATGTGACAATTTAGTATATTAATAGTCATAAGTATATATTTTAATAAATTGTCGCATAGCATGATATGATTTTTTTTATAGAATAAGTAATTGCCATTTATAATTATAATATATGCAATAAAGAGTATTATATTTATATTATTACAATAATAAAAAAATATAAGTGAATATAAAATAACTAAATCTTAGCAAATTGTCATTATGTGCTATAAATTTCAGCAAATTGTCATTATATATAATAAATTCTAGCAAATTGTTATTATTATATACATGATAAATCCTATCAAGTTGTTATTATAAGTATAATAACAAAACAAAAAATGAAATAAGTATTCTTATATTTTGTCATTTTTTATTACTATGATTGCCATCATTAGATTTTAATTTGGTTTATCTACTTGTGAACATTTTACAAATTTATAAATATAGCAGATTTTCATTATTTGAAGATAAAGAAAATTTTGGATTTTATTTTTTTTGGAAATAGAACAAAACAATTTATCTCCTTACCCTGCTACTTCTATTTTTATATCTTATTCCCAAACTGATACTAATAATGCATCACCAAATATCACTGATTCATACCAACCTTTCTATACTAATAATAATAATGATTCTTCAGATTTAGCAAAAACTATTGCTAGCATTCATAATACCTTCTCAAGAATGTCTGGTAGACATTGAACATTCCAACATCAATCATATCAAAATGCAAGTTATCATTCACAATCTTGTTAACCACAATCCTGCCAACCTTCACCAAATAATAATCAAGGCCACCAACCTTCTTGTTCTCATTATACTTCACCAAATAACTATAAGGATTGTTCATTATTGCCACAATGTGACCAACCTGATCCTGAATCACAAGATAAATCACTAGACAGAAGATCGTTCAATCAAAATTAACAATGTAATTAAGATGATAATTAGTTATATAAAGTTTTTTTTTTTTTTTTTGAATTGCTATTACACTTTTTTTTTTTTTATTATAGTAAACAAACAACTTTTTGTTGTTAAAAAAACATTACCATAATCACCAAAGTCATCATCTTACTAAAAAACACCTTTTTGCACAAAACTAGCAGTTATACCTTTTAATTAGGGAGCTGTGCGATAACATATGTGAAGTTAAAGCTGAACTAAGATGGCAACAAAATAAACAAAGTAATAAACATTCAAGTTAAGTACTATATATAAGTAAATTGTCTAATCAAAGCTTTGAAATGCACATGATTAAGCATTGTTTTTATAAATATATTGTGAAATAGGATGTGTTTATCAACATTGTAAAATGCTTGTTTTTTCAAGATGTGTATCCTTTTCAAAGCACTCTCAAGGAATTCCTTAGAGATTATCTAAAGAAAATATATTCTGACTTTATGTCAAATATAAGCACAAATGAATTTAGCAACCAGTTCCATGCTGAATAGTCTAGTCCTATATGTTATAACTTTTTATTGATTATAATTACTTATAATCTTTTAGGTTACTTATTTTATTTATTTATGTTACTAATTAATACTTTATAATTATATATGATAGTTGTTACAAAAAATGAAAAATTTTTGAGATGTCATATTTCAAAATGTTATATTTGCCATTTGGCATGTATTTGGATATAAGAGACTTTTTCTATTAAAGAGTAACACTGTGACATCTAATATAGAAGATGAAAACAAAGTGAGAAAGTCACTAGTTGTTATCACTCTCTTTTTGAGCAAAATGAAAGTGGTGCTTTTTGGATAGCTGCAATAGCAAGGTCAGCCTTCTCTACAACTGCAATACCCATCTTGTTTGATGAACATTGCACTTTCATACTTGCTATATATGATATTTTATTGAACTTCAAGTTAAAAGGCATAATATATAAGAAGAATAAAATAAAATAATGCATGAAACACTTTCTAGTAAGTTTTATTATATTTACTTGTATAAAATTTGTATCAAAAAACATTATTAATAAGTTTTTATTATAGAATAACTTTGCTAGTAACAGCCTATTCTATAAATCTGCTAAATTATTAACTAATAATGAACTTATAAATAAGAAGAGTCAAAGGTCCCATGCAACTACACCAAATAGTAGTAAATCAGAAATGGAACTATTATTCCAACAAAGCAACATGATGCAAATATTCCAAGATGATATGGATTAATTGTTTGGGATCAAACTTTAGTGTTTTTTTTTGTTGTCTTTTTTCTTTTTTTTTCTTTTTGTAATTTGTAATTACTATTTGTATTGCATATATTGCTTTTTTTTATATTTTAATTGTATTAAATATAAGAAATAATTTATATGTAGCCACTTTGTATAACTACTTATACATATACATATGTATGTATGTATGTACATATATACATATTGATATATAACTGTGTAATATAGTCTAAATTTTCTTTACAGAGCAAGTTATTGATATTGGCATGCTTTAATGCTAACACTAATAGTTACTTTGTAAACTAACTATTACAATATCTCATCACAATTTTTATTATTCAATATAGTGAATGAGAGTTTGAGTCATGCTTTTTTTTTTTTTGCATGTTTTTAACTTGTAACAGTATAATTAACAAAACAAACATTACAAAGTAACAAGTTTTTTTTTGCTATTCAAATTCACTTATTTATTTTCAGATAACATAGGTCTTATTTTATTATTAAATAAGTTAGCAGTATGCTTAGAAGCTATGAGTATTTTTACTTACCAAATTAATTGAATCACTAAAGCTTAATAACATAAAGTAAAGAAATAACTTTACTCAATTTACCACTTCCAACCTTTTATAATAAAATATTAGATAATAATTTAATAAATTTATTAAATTAGTTAGTAGCATATTAAGACATAAAACATTTATCAGTTCTGCTTTTGTCTTTAAGAAGGGCTAATGAAACAAAATGAAGGTTCATTTTTAGCATTATATAATCTGTCACTTGATCCTTTATCACTAATTTTTTTTAATAAAGCATCAGGTAATAAATGACTTTAATTATTTGTTGAACTAGTTTATAGCATATTAAAACATTAAATTGTTATCAATTTTGTTTGAAAAGGGTTAATAACACAAGGTGATTGTTTAATTTCATATAATTTGTCAACTCCAGATATATATAATGAGACATCAGATAATGTGTAGTTTTTATTACTTTATTGAACTACTCAATATCATATTATAGTACATATATTTACTAATCTATATCTAATGATTTAACAGTACAAAGAAAAGGTTTGCTTTAATTTATTGTGATTTACTTTAATTATACACAATGAATAGATATATAAATGAATATTTTTTATCAATTTACATCAACTAACAATAAATAGTGCAAAATAAAGATTTAATGTCATCAGAACTATCTCTAATCATATATAATGAACTATCAGATAATACTTAGTATGTTAAAACATGAAGAATATTTCACTTACCAATTTCATATGACAATAATTTTACAAAATAAAGGATCATCTTTAATTCTATCTGATCTACTATTATTCATATATAATAAACTATTATCAGGTAATATGCTTTTTTTGAGAGCATATTAGACACAAAGAATTCTTACTAACTTAATATAATATTGATAAAACAAAGTAAAAATTTACTTCTAACATATAATCAAACAAATAATGCATCTGAACTAATAACAGAATGCCTGATAGATGTGTTTGAGTCATCTACAATTCAAGTTCCAGCACCTAAAATACAAATTGAATTATAGAAACAAATTGACAGATACATTAATGCTTATTGTAACTCTTAAAATTTTTCTAAAATCATCTATAGTGCTAAATATGATAATGGAATATAAAGACGCTGCTAATACTAGTATGAATATCAAGGCCAACATAAAAGTAAAAAAAAGGTGATTGCAGAAATACAATGTAATACATAGTTTAAACATAGTAGCTGTCTATAGTCAGTGAATGTTACTTTTTCCAAAAAGACTGATATACTTAGTATTATATCAGTTATTTTAAAACATAATGAACATCTCAGAAACTCTCTCACCAATAAATTTGCTATAACTCACTGAACATTAACTGAACCAATATTAGAGGACATTGAATTTTAAACAACTAAAGGGAATATTAGCATGTATACATAATGACAACTTCTTATAGCAAAATATGAGAATGTATTTTTTTTACCTTAAGAGTTGGCAAATGCCATTCAGAGATTTAAAAAAGAGCAACAAGTCAAAAATAAAGCTTCTGTTTTAATAAATTATCTTCTTGAAAAAAAAGCTGGAGATATAAAATGAATTGTAAACTGACATGTTGATGCAATAACAAATTTTTTGATAACTCTATTTTGAATGATGCCTGATCAATATGAACTTTATATTAAATATCAGGTTGTTGTTCAATATGATAATACATACTTTATGAATTGGTTTAAAATGGTGCTTGGACTTTTAGTAATTGTTGACAATAACAATCGAACTCGAATTGTTGAACAAACATTAATGAACAATGTAACTTCTAAGAGTTTTGAGTAGGTATTTTTTTTATTTATTTAGATCATAAAGATTTATCTTCTAGTTATAATTACAAATAATGATCTCACTCTCGATGCTGCTATTGCAAATACAATGCCAAACACCTATCATATACATTATATTTATTATATTAGACAGAATCTTATAAAGAACTTAAAATCAAAGTTAGGAACTAAGTACAAAGACTTTTCTAAGGCTTGGTATCAAATAAGAAATATGTTATCTCAAGCTAATTTTAAACATCTCTAGAATTTACTTATAGAACAATATTCTAATTCAGCTTTATATTTAAATAAAGCACTTAAAGGTAATTAACAATGATGGGCACTTTCTTATACATTTCAAGTTTTTACAGCTAAAATGCAGTCTACTTAAAGAGTAAAAAGGCAAAATGAAATAATAAAAAATACTATTAATAGTCATATATTAATTATAGAACTTACTAAAAAAATTGACAATTAATTTAATGATGCATCTACTTTTATTAATATTGAAATTGGTTTTATTCAACAACTGGCTCAACACTTATACATGCAAGTCAAGACTTTTCTTCTTTAGTTAACAAATAGATAACTGAGTATTTAACACCTGCTACTGTTTTAATACAATGCCAAGAAATGGCTTAGGCTATTTGGTATACTATACAACTTGTTGATAAGTATCGAATTTATGAAATTAAACATAATATTGAATTATATAATACTGGATTTGTAGAAGAGGCTATTGACATTTTACTAATACTTGTAAAAAAGCTTATATCAATTAAACAGTTTGAAAATATTATTGAAATTTGGGAGCTTGTTCATTATAGATGTACACATAAGAACTATGTTGTTCTGTTTGATAATTGATCTTATTTTTGTACATGTATTGAATTAGTTCAACATGGTTTTATATGTTGGCACTTTTTTTGTCTTTTAGGACATTCAGTATACATACAATTTTATATAATGTTTATACCAAAGCATTGGTATAAAGATGAAAAACAATTAGAAAATAATTCAATTTTTTTGCAACAGCCATTTACTGATAGAGTTAATGAGCAAGAACAGTTTGAAGTTAATAATAGTGATAGAATTTATTTTACAACTTACAAAATTCCTTATAAATCTATTTATATATTTTTGGATTAGAAAAAAGAATATGTTACAGCTAATAATCCTTTCAAAAAAGCTATTCAATTAGGATTAGATGCTGGTTTCACAGCTATTCAAGAATTAAATACTTTTATAAAAGAATTTATAAAAAAGCACAGTCCAAATTATACAAATCATCAAAAATTGAATCAGAAATATAGCAAAAAAAAGTCATCTGCTGAATTGCATAGTTTTAATTTGAATATGCAAAACAGTTCTGATTCAACTGATGAATCATATACAGATAATAATATTGAATATAGATTTGTTCTTGATTCAAAATCTAGTTATTCATTTTAAAAAAGGCATACCTTGTAAAACTAGATTTAAAGGATCTCAGAAAATTAAAAAGAAAGTTTCAGCTAAAGTTTTAACTAGAAAATCAACAGAATGTCAGCAGTATCATAAAGCTGGATATAATAAGACAGGTTGTGAAAAATGGCACAAAAAAAATCAAATCCAATATCTGTTTTAACATGTTTTCAAGTATGATTATTATTAAGATTACTCAATACTTGATTAGTTTGCTTTTAGTTATATATAGCTTGCAGGTTTAATCTAGTTTCATTAAATTGCTATTTAATTTTTGTAAGGTTTATCTCTGTTATAATTAATTGAAACAACTAAATATTGTGTTAGGAGCTATCATTTATTCAAAATTTAAACTAATTAAAATTATTGTTAATCACACTAAATCTAATTTCAAGTACTATAAAGTTTAGTTAGATATGCTTTCAGATATGTAGTTAGAATATCAAATTTTGATGCAATACTATTACTTGTTGTAATTATAATGAGGTACAGCATTTTTTGCTATAATTCATTATAATTACAACAAGTAATGGTATTATATTTATACCTCTAAGTAGTGGTATTCAAAAAAAAACAATACTATAAAGCAGTATAAATTATGCCTCTAATCATACTAGTGAAATGGTTGTTAAGATTATATTAAGGTACAATAGGTATTTATTTTAGTTTTAGTAATGATTAGATAAACTAATTTATATTTTATTTCTTAACAAAAACTTTCTTATAGGCTATTTACTTGACATCACGAAAGTGTTAGTCCCAACCTTATGTGAATTAAATAAATAGTCTGTAGAATAAATAGCTAACAAAAAATAGATAGTTATTATTTACTAGAGATGCAGATAAATTGTTCTAATGATAATTGTCACATGCCATAACTTGCTGTAACTATAGCAAGTAATATAGTAAGTTATGGCATTATAATCATAACTTACTATATTACTTGCTATAGTGGCAAGTTATGATATGTGATAATTATCATTAGAACAATTCACTTGCATCATCACTACTATTCACAAATAAATTGCATTAGAGTATCCAGTAAAGTAATATGATTGTATAGTAATACAAATTCAATAGATGCACAAAAGTTAAATTTTGATTGTGTTATTTATATAGGCTTAAATCCAATATGTATCTCTTTTTAAATAGTTAGGGTAAGAAAAAATGCAAATATATATGTTTGCACTAGAAGGTTATAGGAAAAATAGTTTGTTTTTAAAAAGTTGTTTATAAGCTGTATGTGCTATTATAATTCTTATATATTGCTTATAATTAGTATCTTATTAAATATATATATTATATTTATATAGTGTATTTTATATAAATTTATATGTATATTACATAATTATATTGTGTAACATATAGGCTATATGTAGCTATGACTATGTATAAATTTTTCCTAAATATAATTGTAAATAAAATTATAAACAAAATTGGTTAATAAATTTGATAGTTTGAATTCTAAAATAAATTTAATATATAGTATATAATATGTACAATAGTGTATTTATTTTAATTGATATGATATTATTTTAATTTAACATTAACTGCTTATATCAGCTATATATCGATTAATATTGAAAATGATATAAATTGAAGTATATATTAATTGGCTATATAGTAATTATAATCGAAATCAATGAAACTTGGTAAAGGTGATTACTATTACTATATATTCAGTTGGTTAGTAATCAATATATATCAATATATATAACTTTTTCGATGTATATGAAATTTCTATTTTAAATATGTAAAGTTGGGCTCTTATTATTTTTAATTAATGCTTCAAGGTTATTTTAAATATCAGTTTTTGTTGTTTTGTATTTTTTTTCACTTTTTCTCTGCATATTAGTGAATTGATAATTCTGATTAAACATATAGATCATTTGGCCAGATCTAGAACAAAACAACTTTAAATATAGTTAAAAGATCTGCATATTGATCAGAATTATAAATGATGGATTCTATTAATCAGGTAATTTAATTCTATTTTTCTTTTAGGTCAATTCAAAATAATTTCTAACTAGTAATTCAAATCAGGATTATAAAGCTAATAAGAATTATAAAAATTGCATTGTGCAGGCTGTGCAGTATCCTATCTCTACCTCTGATACTATTAATAAAATCAATGTCTAATTGCTATATAGTTGGTTAGCTAGCATCACTCAGTTCTAATCAGAGTTTAAATGACTATAGTAATTTGCCAGCCATGCATAGTTCTGTTCTTGATCTATAATATATTTAGAATTTAATTGGCTAAAATAACAATTTATTGTACAATTAGTGTTATAAATAACAAAAGTTAGTTTATATATGCATATACTAATTTTAATGAATCAAAAAAAAACTTTAAACAATAATTGTAGTGCAATAAATAGTTAGCAAATTAATTTAATCATTTAAGTCCTGGTTCTAATAAATCTAACTTAAAATTCTGAAACTTATACAGGAAGATTCCCAAAATTTCAGGCCAGAATACTTAAAAATCATGCTTAGCAAGGCTGAAATTAACTAATTTTGTCTAAGATCACTAAAAGTTTTACTAATGAAATTATAACTCACTTATTAAGTAAAGCTGCCTAGCTAATAATTTTGACCCAAAATGATTAACTTGTATTGCTAAATGCTAACTAAATGCCAAACTAACTCTAATGGTTTTGACTCAGAATTTTGAGAATCTCTTTGTATAAGTTAAATTCTGAGGTTCTGCAAAAATTTATAAAACATATTTGTATTTAGAAATAATTAACAAGTTCTTTTGATTAATTTTTGATAATCAGTGATTATCATTTTATCAGCTTGATAAAAAATTCAATGAAAAAAATAAAAATTATTAAATATTTAGCATTGAGGCCTTTAAATTTATATTGAAATACTAATTTTTGTGTCTAAAAAACTTATTTTTACTATTCTTTGTTATAGCATCTTTGATTTTACAAATATATGTACTTATTTTAGTTTTTTTAAAAACTATTAAATAATAAATAAGTTAAGTAGACCAATCAATTTCAAGATTTTGCATACAAAGGCATTTGTTTCTAATACCTACCTTTTAAAGTATTGTTCAAAATGCTACACAAAGTTACAATAACAGATTATCCAATTATATGCTGAGAATTGTATATATATATTTGAGTTGTCTGTAAACCATACACTATGTTATACATTGTATAACTCTGTTCCTGGTATATATTAATATTGTATTAGTAAAAGCATTTGCTAATACTAATATTCTATTTAAAAAAGTTAATTAACTTAAAAGATTTTTTTAAAATATTACATAGTAATTATTTAAACTTTATTAAATAAACTTTAATTTTATTTTAGGCTGTGTAAATCATGAGAACCAGGTAGGAGGATGGAAGCCCACTTGGAAGACCCGAGTAGAGAGGTAACCCAAACTTTTGATGATGCTACTATAAAGACTAAACCTATGAAACGGAGCTAGAACTTGTAAAACCAGGCAAAGAGCCAGCCTTTGAAGAGGGGCCAAATGGAACCAACCAGGCCACCAGAATTTCTGGGTTCTGAAAGAAAAGGTTACATGTCAGCAAACATGTAAACCAAAGGTGTATAGTTATGACCTGCCTTTCTGGGCTATCTGGTTTGGGAGCTTGGTAGAACTTGAATTGAATACCAAAGTAGTAGGAATATGTTGTGA
>CAJVQA010010817.1:0-11146 GCA_910591915.1 Cetraspora pellucida | reverse complement strand
TGCAACCATTAGCTGAATGTACTATTAATAAAATCCTGGGTCGCAAGTACTCACCTTAATATTTAAAAAAAAAAAAATTTTGTTAACTTTCTTTATCTATTTGCTTATCCAATCAACATTACTTTTTACTTTTTTAACTATACTTATTTCTTATTTAATTTATTATATCTTTGTTTTTTTCTTTATAATGATATAATTAACTTCTGATAGTGTAAATAGTTAGTGAAATCTATGAATAGCTTACTAGTATATACTAGAGTAATAAACATTATTTAGAAAATTTCAACTAATCTAGGTGAGTCTTAGCCACTTTAGTAGGTTTAAGCTACAGATAAATATGTCTGAATTCTTATTTTTGCATGTAGTATTTATATTACTTAGAGTTATAGTTTTATAGTTAGTGATTTAATGATTAATCCTAATTATAAATATTGGTCTTAGCTATAGCATATATAGAACTTCTTTTTGTATTCAGTAACTCTATATAGTTATTACCTAATAACTACAAATAAAAATAGAAGTAAGACTTTACCTTAATACCAAAAAAAAAAAAATACTTATCTTAAAATAAAATTTTAAAAAATTTTTTTTTACAAATATGTAAAAAATAGTTGCATAGTAATATAAAAAACATATAAAATTATTTGAACATATTTTTAGTAGCATGCTTTAACTTAAAACATACTTCTTTTTATTATATCTAAAATATATTTTTTTATATATAACTTTTTTTTTTTTTTAAGATGAAGTATTGTTCATATTTTTATTAAGAATTTATAAAATAGTAACATATATACAATATATACATTTCAACTATTTGTACTAATACAAATAAAAAAAAAAAATTACATATAAGAATAAAAACTCAGACAATTAAATAAATTTAATTTATCTGTAATCTAAACCTATTAGAGTGATTAGAAACTTAACTAGATTATATTATTTATAGTTAAAATAAAGTTAAAAGTTATATAATACTTAACCTATAGAGTAGCTCAAGTACTAATTTTTTTAAAGATATGTCTAACAAGTAGGCAAATTTCAATATGTGAATGAAGTTGGTTAGGTTGATCACAAAAACAAGAATATATAAAATTATAACAAGTATGTATATTATTTCTACTGTAAAAGAATAAAGTTTGTTGATTGTTATGTGTACATATTATATGTTATTGTTTTTTCTAATTTGAGAAATTAATACAATAGGATTTCTATAATTGTTTATAGATTTGTTTATTAATTTTAAACAGAATATTAATTATAATTGTTAATACTAGTTTGTATAAAACTTCTAGGTTCTGAATAGTTTTAATTAGAGATAAGAAAATAAGACCTTTAAGAATAATTTTTAGATAATATAAAGATGAATAAAGAGATGTTTCTTTGAAAGCTGAATGATCTTTAATTTTTTGAATAAGTTCTTTAGTTTTATTATTAGAAAAGTCTAAATTAGTAGAGTTTATATAGTTAGTTATTGCATTAGGAATAATGTTATTAAACAAAAAGAAATTAACACAAATGCATCAATATAATAGTAACATAATTGAATTACAATAAAAGTAATTAGTATTATAAAAAATTAGAAAATAGATTTTATAATAGAAGTATTAAGTAGATAGTTTATTAAAAAGTATTTTAATTTTAAATAATTTGAATTAGTTAAGTTTAAAATTAGTAAGCTTGTTAGTAAATTTTTGATTATAGTTAAAGTATAGCCAAGTTGAGTTTCAGTCAATATGGTAGGCTAATGGAGTTCATTTATCATTTCATTTTTGTAATAACTATAGAGCAAAGTTGTAAGCTTTACAGATACTTTTAACAAAGTATTTAGTAGAAAGTTTAACAAAAATTTTTTCTATTTTAAAAAATAATAAATAATATAAGTTGTAAATATTTGTATACTTAAAATATAATAGAGGTTCATTTATATGTTGCTTAGTAAGTAAGTCTGCTAGATTGTTAAGAGTGTTGTCTAAATAGGCTTGAACTTTATGAAAAATGATATTTAATTTGTATAATTTAATAATATTTAGTAAGATATGCCATAATGGTCAGGAGTTAAATTTAAAGAGTTTATTAGAATTTAGAGATAATTGATTAAGTTGGATAAATTTTAATATTATAAATTGAGAATCTATATAGATGTTGTTTGTAGAATTTCTAGAGATAGTTGAAATAGCAAACAGAATAAAAAAGAGTTCAGTCTTGTAAAAGAATGACTAGAATTGAACTTTGGTACTAAATTTGTAAATAACTTGGTTATTAGAATCCATTTGAACTCAGCTGATATTCATAATATAGTTATTTGTACTTATACCAATTGCTGAATTATTGATATAGAAGTTAAATGAGTTATATAGTAGGTTATTAGAAGATATTTAATTAAATTTATTAGTTGTATTACTTACTTCAAAAATTGCAGAAAAGATAAAGTTAAAGATAGGAATAGAAAACAATGATAGTAGTAAAGGATTTGGCAAAGGCTATTTAATTGCAACAAAGCTAAAAAGGTCTAGATAGTTTATATTTATTTTAACTGAGTTTAAAATAATTCTACCAAACAATTGAGCAGATGTAATAGATAAAATATTAATAGTACATAATGTAGTTATTCATTATAAGTTAAGTTGACAACTTAAACAAAGAACAAGATTAATCTGTTGAAATAAATAGTAATTAGTACTGTTTATATTAATATCTGTTTGCCAGTATGTGATTGATATTTGGTTAGAATCTATAAGATGTTTATAGATTTTGCCTATAATAATTTTTTCATTATTGAAAATAATCAGTTATAGTTTATGTTTTTTAGGAATATGTATATGTTATATACAAAAAGATTAGTTTTTTGCTATTGGTATTGAAGTTTGAGAGAATGATGATAATGATTTTCTATAATTAAATTTTCAAGTTCAGTAAACCAAATCAGTTTTTTGTTTTTAGGCAAATAAAGAATTCTTGATGATAGATGTAGTTATTCAAAAAATGTAGTATTGTTTAAGATGCAAAGTTGTTTAAGATAAAGTAGATTTAGTCATCTAAGTTGTTTTTTAAAGGTTGTATATTTGAAGTGATATTAGAGAATAAGTTAAAAAGATTGAAGCTAATAATGAATAGTGTTTGGCTATAATGTATTATTATTAGCTTTAATAGAGACAGCAATTTGTAGAAATAGTTGGATAATTTTAAAATTAAGAGTATATTTATCTTGATTATTAACATTAGGTTGAGAATGTTCAAAAATGTTTATAGCAGACTAAAGGTTGTTTTGGAGCTGTTGTAATTTAATACATATAAAAACACCTAGTAAATAAGAATCATTAATTTGTTGAAGAAAAGTAGTAATATAATGTTGTAATTATATATCCCAAATATTACATATATTGTATAAATAAAGGTAAAGCATTGTATTATTAGAAATTGATTAGGCAAGATAAGATTTGTGTTTAGAAACTATAAGATATTTAGCCAATATATAATTATATATAGTTTTGAAAAATATAATATTATATATTCTGTATTTTATTGTTTTTTTTTTTTTAATATTAAGGTGAGTACTTGCAACCTAGGATTTTATTGATAATATATTTTAGCTAATGGTTGCATTACAACCACAGAGGCAAACATAAAAAGATTGTACAATTAGCCACTCATACAACTTTAGTTATTGTCTAATTTAAGTAGTCTGCTTAAAGGTTCTATACAAGCTGTTATATCTAAAACCTGCTTGTAGATTTTCTATTTAACTACTTTAGTTTTATATCCACCTACTTATCTCTGTTTACTAATAATCCTAGCTGATGCCAATAAAAATATGCTATAATTACTAAGTCTTTAAAGTAGTTCTTTAGAATCTTTGACCTCATATTAAACTTTTCAAAATCTTCTGTATTCTATTTTTATAGCTAACTTAGTATTGCTATAGCTGAGACCAACACTGGCAGTTAGGACATACCATTAAACTACTATGCTCTTGTAGAGTTCATTCCAACTCTAACACTAACTTTACAACATATTCCTACTACTTTAGTATTTAATTTAAGTTTCATCAAGCTGTTATTCCAAATAGTCTAAAAAGATAGACTGTAATCATACCTCTGATTTACATGTTTGTCAGCATGTATTCTTTTTCTTCAAAATCTAGAAATTTTGACAGCCTGGTTGGTTCATCTGATTCCTTCTCAAAGACTAGCATATTTGCTTAGTTTTACAAGTTTTAGCTCTGTTTTATAGTTTTAGTCTTTACAGTAGCATTGTTAAAAGTTTAGATTACTTCTCTATTTAGATTTTCCAAATGGGTCTACCTGGTTCTTGTAATTTACACAGCCTAAGAATTTATCTTGGATTCACACTACCTGGTATCAGTTTGTGTTTCTTTGTACAATGTTATACAAGTGCCTAAACCTTTTAGTCATACTAGTATAATACAAGTTACAAGTATCTAATCCTAACCAATTCTAGAAAACAGTTAACTATAACATAGAAAGAATTGCAAATTTTTTATCATTATTGGAATTTGAACTCTAGACCTGCCACTTGGAAGTTAACAACCTATTCACTTTACTAGGTTGCTACACCTCTCTGTATTTTAATGTTGAAATAATAACTATATTAATAATATAAGTAATTTGTTTGTCTGTGATGTTTTTTATATTTGCAATATTAATTAATTAAAAAGCTTCTTCTTAAATTAATTTGATTATATAGATTTGTTTGTTGTTAAGTATAAACCAACAATCTAGATATTTGAAGAGTTGGTTATTAGAAATAGAGTTGAGAGTAGAGTTATGAAAGATAATAGAAATAGGTTTGGTATTTGTAACAAATATTAACTTAGTAGAATTAATCTGAAGATTGGCTATTTGGTAAAAGGATACTACTATTTGAATAATTTGTTCTAACTTATTTTTGAATTAAACAATTTATAATATGTTATTTATATAAGCAAGAAATAAGATAGAAACTTAAAGATATTAGTGTCGAGAAAGTTATAGACTGGTTTTCTATGATATTAAAAGAGTATAGTCTATAAATTGAGATGCAATTCTGTAGATAAGAGAGTTATAGTAAATATGCCAAAATAATGGTGTTATTGTTTTTCCTTAATTAATTTTATTTTTAACAGAATATAAATCTGTAAGCTCAAGATTAGTTATAACTTAGTTGTAGTGATCATTAAGCAGATTAGTAAGAACTTTTACTAATTTAGGTGGCATGATAATTCATATTAAAGACTTGTAAAAAAGGTCAAAGTTTACTAAGTTATAAGCTTTGCTTATATTCTGAAATATGAGTCAAAGTTTTTTGAAGTTGCAAGAAGCTTTTTTAATTATATTGTTAAATATATGATTAGTATTGCTGTACTGTTACTAGAAAGAGCAATATAGTTATAGAAAGATAGTATTGGATGTGAAGTAAAAGTAGAGTTTAAGTAGTTAGTAAGGAGTTTGGTATATAATTTTTTAATATGTTTTAAAAGACTAATAGGTCTGGTATTAGTTAAACTTTTATTAAAGATAGATGTTTTGGTTATAGAAAAGATTCTTCTTTCTTTCTATTGTTTGAGTATATTGTTAGTTAAAATGCATCTATTAAATAAAGCAGTTATAGCTTAAAAAAATAGTAAACTAGCATGTTTAAGTATTTTATAACTTATATCTAAAAGGCCATAGGCTTTATTATTTGAAAGTTTTGTAAGTATATTAGAAATTTCTTCTTTAAAAAATTCTGCTAATATTTTTTAATATCATTCTGAATAAATGTTTGTTTTAGATTGATATTTATTGTATTAGAAAAAGTTATAAATTTGTTGATTAATTTGTCTATATGCTGTTTATTAATTGAAATATTGTTAGAAATATGTTTTAATTTTCTGTATTTCTGTAACAACATCATAATCTGTTTTGATATTATTAAACTTTGCAGAGTGTTTGTAATAATTTAATATGCTGTTAATTATTAATTTTAATTGAAACTGAAGTTTATTATATCTTTTGGCTATATTTTCATTAATCTGTTGTCTAATTATTTTAATATTTTTAATATTATATGCATGATAAAATGCTTTCTCTTTTTATATATAATTATATATAATATTATTATAAATAAATAATATATTATTTAATTAGATATACAGATTTAAATATATATTTAACTTAAAATTATTTTGCAAATTTGTGTTTTATAATTAATTTATTTTAAAGTTATTTAAGCTTTTCTTTTAATAATTAAATTTTATTACTTTATATTTTATTAAAAAAACAATACTTATATTTATCTTAATTTTAAATATAGAGATAAGTTAATAAAAAAAGCTAAATTTTTTTTAAATAAAGTTTTCTTGACTTTAAATTTAAATATTTTAACAACTATTTTATTAAATTTAATAAATTTTTTGTATTTTAATTTTATATAATAAATATTATTAACTATAATTTCAAGCAATCATCACCTTAATACTATTTCTTAAAAATAGAACTAAAAAACAAGAGTCAGATATACTAAGTAAAAATGTTCAGAATCCTCTAAAATCCTGTATACCCTATATTTTAAATATTATATCAAACCTCTGTCTTAGTCTTAAATTGCACTCTAACTCTAAAATAGTTAGATGATAATCACTTCAGATTATTATAATTATATTTCTTATATAATTTTAAAATTAAATAAAAAATATTTATTTGATTAAATAATTGTTAAATTATTTTAATTTAAAAATTAAAAAATTTTACTAAAAATAATTTCTCTTTTTTATTAATTTTTTTTATATAAAAATATAATCTATAAAGAATCAGAACTTTTTTTATTTAATATAAAAATATAATAAATTATTAATATAATAAATAAAAATTAATATATTAACTAATATTTATTAATTATATATAATATTTTATTATATCTTTATACTAAATAAATAATTAATATATAAAAATTAATTTTACAAATCTATGTTAACTATATGTATTATTAAAGTTTTATTTATAAGTAAAAAGTATATAAATTATTTTTATATAATTTTATGTTTTTTGAAATTTTTATATAAAATTAATATATATTACTAATAAAACTTTTTTTTTAACTTAAGCAGTTATGCTAATATTTTATTAAGATTCTTAAAATTACTATTGCAATTATATAGATGTACCTAATAACTAAGTCTAGCATCACTCAGTCATCCTAATAGCATTTAAGTACAACCTGCTATATTATTTCAAACAAAAGTAAAATTCTTGTCTGACTACTTAAAGTTCATAATAAAAGGGTTTTTTTCTTTCATAACAAGTTCTAAAATTGTTTTTCTGGCTTTATCTTTGATTCACTTTTCTTTTTTTTTATTTTCTTCTTTTTTTCTTCTATTTTTTGCTAATTAGCCTTCTTTTTTTTTGCTTAAATTCTTTTTTTTTTTTTAAGTTTTTTTTTATTTTGCTAATTATTTCTGTTCTTTTTTCCTATTTGTTAACTTTTTTATATTATGTTCTTCAGACTTGCTTGTAAAAAGTATTCCAGATTATTTTTGCTAATATATTTATAAATTGTTGTCTTGTTCTTATATCTAAAAATTGTGCCAATCTGTCTTGAGTTGTTTTTGGAATTAGACTCTTAATTAGCACTTCTTTTATTTTTGTTTTTTTTATTTCTGTCTTTCCAAATAGTGTTGTATACAATATGTAAAGTGAAACTTTAAATTTTTCTTCTTCTTTTAATCATTTTCATGCTGTTGCAATGAATACTTTCTGTATTTTTTTCTAAAGACTTGTTTGTCTTTTGTATGCTGCCAAATATGCTTGTGTTTCTTTGATTTTGTTTTGATATACTTGGTATTCTGCATTTATATATAGATCTGACCTTCTTCTATTAAGTTCTTCTAATGTTAGAAGTTTGTCTATTATGCATTTTATAAAAGCACTTCTTCTTGTGCTACTGTAATAGGTAAAAGGCAAGTCTGTCACTCCAATAGACAAGACCTTGCATAATGTTATGAATCAGTAAAATAAGGCTTCAAGGTATGAGATATTGATTTGGTGAGTATTTTAACTATTACTTTCTTTATTTCTCTTAAGTTTATCTATTTAGTACTTAACTAACTACCTATAACCTATTAATTACTGCTACTTAGAAACTTCAATCTCTTTTCTCACTACTTGGTGGCACAAAAAGATAAGTAACTTATTAAAATTATGCTTTTTTTTATACAATTTTGCATTACTAACAATCTCTCTATTTAATTTAGCTTGTCCTCCTATTTTTCCACTATTCTGCTACTACACAGTTGTACTATCACAGGTTTTACTAGACCAGATAAGTGTTGTATTCTAAGTTGTTTCACTTTTACTTTATTTTATTACAACTATACTAACTTGTCCCCTTAATATTTGGATTCTGTCTTTCTGAAACATTGCCATCATGGCCTAAATACCTTCCCCAATTTGAGTACAATCATCTTGTCTTGTGTTTCTTGGTGTGAGGGCCCAATTATGCATGTTTTACTGGAATCATCCAGGGTGGCCATAAAAAGTGCTGGTGACGTCAATCATGGCGCAGAGCAGTAAGATGTAGATCATCGGTATTTCTAGTACGTACGTACGATCCCCATTAGAGCTCTTCGCACATTGTTCCTTGTAGCCAATTTAATAGAGATCTTTAACTATATATATATAATGAACATTTCCAAGTTTATAGTTATTTAAATTGTTAATAATTATTTAAATTATATTTATATTTTAGTGTTTTTTAAATCATGGTAAGCTGGTTCTTATTACGTATATTAATTCACCTTTTACAAATATTTATATGATTCTATATTACTAATTACAAATATTAAAATATTAAATCTTCTATATCATTAATCGCAATGTTCTAATTCATTTGAACAGGGTAAGTACATTAAATATGGCTTTTTACTTGTTGAACTCCAAGTGGTTTGTCGATTTCTCTTTCTTTCTACCAATTGTATTTCTTCTTCCATCTTGACTAATCTACTCTACTCCATCATAGCATGGACATGGCGCTAATTATTAGCTGTTCGTTCAGTACAGATTCATTTTGTCACTTGTTCAAATAAAGCCCAATTATCTTCCATATAGGAATGATCATTATCTTCTGGATCATCATCAATATCAATACAATCTGGGACTTCAATAGGCTCAACTGTTATAGGTAAAATATTTGTAGCTTCACTATTAACATTCTTTATAATTAAAAAAGGAGGTATGGTTCAATGCTTAAAATCATCTTTAAGCAAACACTATCGTGTACCATCAGGTGTATTTGTGACTTGTTGCACCAAGTGCTTGCATATTAGAAAATGATTTCCAACAAAGGCTGGACAACTACAGATCCAATGCGAGACCTGAGTAAAGTATGAGCGAACCGAATTTGCTAAGTTAGCTGTTTCTGTATTGGTATGTTTTCTTTTACCTTTTTTATTTGCATTTATCTCTTTTCTTTTTTCCTTACTAGCACCTAAATATTCCCATTCTCTTTTAAAATCTTCCCACCAATAGAGATTTATTATACCACTTAAGAGTTGTAATAGTCGATCTTTCTGTGATAGAATTATTTCATTGAACAGTGTCCAAAACAGAAGATCCAATCTAGGTCCGTTAAATCATTGAAGATAAAGACGTTTAATAACTCCCCAGTGGGCTTCAATTTTCATGGTTGTTTTTCCTAAAATGTAGGGATGATAAAAAAAACAAAGTTCCCAGTTTAAACAGATGATGATCAAAGTTCGGATGGTTAAATCAAAAACTATTTATTATTTTTACCTAGAGGTATTGTAGGTTTAACGGATCAAGCCCACAAACACCATCAGCTAGGTGAGTACCAGTTAGTCCAAAGGTACCCCCATAGTAGTTGCAACCCACTTGTTATACAAAATTCGTAAATTTCTTTTACAGTGTGTTTTCTAATATCTGCTAATGAAAGAGTTTTACCTTGAGCATTAATAGGTATAAGAGGATGCATATCAAAATGACTTCTAATAAGTTTTAAAATTGGCTCATGATACTCTATTGGACAAACAATATAACTATGTGGATCACGATCATTTTCTATAGGATAAAACATAGGGTCGATAAAGTCAAACTCATTTGCTGCCTGATAAGCGTCATAAATTATGGTTATTAATTTTTTATTTTTTGATGACTTCCCCTTTTCTATTAATTTTCGTTTTAGAGCTCGCTCCATATGCCATTAACAGAGTTGAACTTTTAAAAGGCTTTACACATTAATTATAGCATTTATTTCCTCGAAATCCTTGTCTATAAATATAAAATCCAGTTCGATACCATGTCTTTTTATTGCCAGAAGAAAAGCCTCCAAAATTTCACAATGTTTACTCATACTAGTATTTGTGTTTGCGGCCTTTGTAGTATCTATCACTAGGTAAGCGATTGGGAACCTAGCACTCTCAATATCAACTACTATACTGTAAAGCTCATAGCAGCCCCTTGCAGTTTTGTACGTTGCATCCATATAAGCTTCTTCAATTTCAATATTCTGATTCTTAATTATTTCTAACAGTGGGGTAGTAAAACCAATTGCCACGGCTTCTGAAGTTTGAATATAAAGACATCTCTAAAAATCCATCTTTTCATGTTCTTCAAGCAATCTACATGCTGATTTAACGGGATTGGTATGACGTTGAAATTTGTTTTTACTCACCATAGACTTCCAATAATATATACGTTTAGATGAAAATCTGGAAATGTTAAATTTCTTACACCGTAAATGGTTGATTAGTTCTGTTGTAGTAAGGTGTTCATGTGTATTGATTTCTTCTCATATTTCATTAGGCATTTCTGCAAGAAGGTCTGGCCTTTCATGAAGAAATCTGTGGTGTATGTCCACTGCTGCAACACCAAGCACAATATCGACTTTCACTATAATCTTACCCTTACAATCATACTGTACACACTGTTTTCAATTCGAGTCCCTATATACTTCATTCTGTGTCTCTCTTGACTGGCAACAGACATACACTAACCTACCGATTTTATCCTTGAACTTTTTGAAGAGATATGCCTGATGATAGCTATGGCAATGCATTAATTAATTCAAAAATATTAAGTAGTTAATATTTTTACTGACTCTCAATCAGTAATTTCCAAATTTAACAACCTCCAACTTCACTTAAATCACCCTA
>CAJVQA010010816.1:0-11146 GCA_910591915.1 Cetraspora pellucida | reverse complement strand
ATAAAACTGTCTGAGCTTTAATTCTTGCATGTAATTTTTATTTTGTAGTTTATAATCTTAGTATATCTTAGTATATAATATATTAATATGTACAACTAAAATTACCAATAAAGATATGAGCAAGGCCTCACCTTAATACCAAAAAAAAAAAAACAATATTAAAAAATAAAAAAACTCTTTCCTGTAAATCTCTTGACCAAAAATTGATAAGAAGCAAAATGCAAGAAAAAGCACAAAATTTACTAGGAAGCAATGCTTAGACTCTTAACAAAAAAGAAAGAGCAGCAAAAGTAAAAAACAAAAACACAAATAGAAAAGCTTAGAAGTAGCATAGCTTTAATAGATTAAAAATTTCAACAAAACCAAAAATTTTTTGTAATTCTGTTGCAAAAATCAATTTAGATTATACAAAAAGTATAGCAAATAAATAAAGTAAACAAACAATATATATATAGTAAAATAGTTTACTAAAATAAGCATGTGATATAGAAATAACTAAACTAAACAAGCTGATAGCAGAAACATACAACAAAGATATTATAGAGCACATCAAAGAAATAAAAAATTGAAATTGCAGATATGTAAATTGCAAAATATTAGACCAAGTTTTCAAAATACCAACAAAAGGCCCAAGCAATATAGAGCATATTGCAAAGACTTAGCAATCTATGATCTAAAACACATTACATTACAGGACTTGCTAGTATATAACTAAGTACTAAAAGCCTTAAAAATAGCAGAAATAAGCTAGCTTAAAGAAAGAATAATTGACAAGTAAGCAGAAAAGTTTAGATCAATAAGCTACAATCCATGCTTATTTGAATATGATACAAATATGAAAGAAGAAAAAGTATACCAAAAGAAAAATAAAAAGAAGAGGTAAAAATTTTAGGTAAAACTAACAAAACAGAAAATTTTATCAATAGAAAACAGAATCAAGAAAAAAAAAACAATTCTAAAGAGTTAGAGCAAAGATTAGAAATACTAAAAAAACAAATAAAAGGATTTAGCATCAATACATTGCAACATTAAATAAGTTAAACCATTAATGATTTTGAATATAAAGAAAAAATACTAATAGAAAACAGAAAAATAAAATTAGAAACTATAGATATAGAAGTAACAGAACAAAAAGAATAAATAAACAGTAAAAAGGATGAAACAATGTTTCTTATAGGTTCAATTATGCATAGCTGTTGGTCTTTAGAAAATTAAATATGTAATAAAAACAAGTTTTTCAAAGCAAATATGCCAATATATATGTTATTAGAAAAAACTAAAGAAGAAAGAAAAAGTATGTTCAGTGGATTCTGAAGAAAAATTATAATATTAAAATAGTCAAAAAAGTATTCAAAAATGGAAACAATTGAATAGAAGTAGATTTTGACTATGAGTATAGTAGAGATGCAGTAATAGACAGGATCAAGAAAAAGGAAAAAGAATGGCTAAAACTCATACCAAAAGAAACCAAAAACAAAACTCAAAATATAGAACAGCAAAAAGAGCATAACACTAAGAAAAGAAAAAAGGAAGTACAAGACAAATAGAATTTAAAAAGCTTAATGAAATGAAAGAGTCAAATATTAAAAATAGAGAAAAGAAAGAAGAAGAACACAAGAACACAAGTCAAGCAAGAGTAGAAGTTAAAAATACAAAAAGTTTTCAAACAGAAGAAGATTTGAAAGTAGATAATTATTCAATGATTTGAGACCTACTAGTAAATATCAATATAAAAAAAGTAGAACATATGTGCAGAAACATCAAAGATGCCAAAATAGACCAAATTAAGAGGTAAAATACAAAGTCTTGGCAATAATAAATACTAAGAGCTTAAAAAAAAAACATTTCATAGGCCTTGCCAGTTGATACACATAAACTAGCAAGAGTGTCCAAGAGCAATAAAGATTACAGCTTACAAGATTAATACAAGAAGTTCATATTAAAATTACTAAAACTTTCTGAAAATATATTTAAAGTGTTGCTGCTATGATGCTTAAGAAAGAGAGATGCTAAGTCAATATACATACTAACAAACAGAAATGGTAATTAAAAAAGATCTGCAATAATTACCTTTGTATCAAAAAAGAAGATGAAAGCAATACAAACCAAACCAATAAAATTTAACAATTATTTGCTATTTTGGCAAGAAGAAACAAAAGAAAAAAAGCATAGTGAAGAAAAAGCTTATTATAAGAAGTGCATAACTACATATAACATAGATGAAGACTCAGATACAAAAGTGTATAAAAGCAAGAAAAGTGGAAAAAAAGAAGATACAGAAAAGTTTAATAAAAAGAAGCACTGCATATATTCAATAGAAAAAAAAGATTTATAAACATGAAATCAAAACTTTTGAAAAAAATTCTAAAGAGACTAGAGAGACTTGAAGTATAACAAAACAAGGTAAAATAGAAGACAAAAGAAAATATCACCAATTGCTTCTAATAACATCATAGTTGAATTAATAAGTATAGAGTAAAAGAAGAATTTTTAAAGAAAGAAATATAGATGCATCTCCTGGCTTTAATAAGAAACCAAAGAAAAAAGAAAAAAAAAGATAGAAAACATAAAAACAAGTCATAAACATCTTAAAGAAAAATGAAAACAAAAAAATAAATAATTAAAAATAGCATATCACAACATTAATGGACTTTAAACCAAAGAATAAAAAGTGAAAAACCTTCTAGAATGAGCAGAAAAAGAAGAACTCATAATAGTGAAAATAATGAAAACAAACATTACAAAAAAAAAGAAAAAATGTTTATTGCATAGTTATAACACACAGTATAGGAGTTATTAGACTAATATGGTAATAGACAAGAAAAAAGATTCAGATAAAGAATACTAATTGATGAAAAGTAGGAAAAATATATAAGAGCAGTTAAAAGAGTCAGTAAATACATGCTAGAAGTAAGATTATATTTTAAACAATTAGAATTAGTAGTACTAGAAGTATATATTCTACTAAATGACAAATTAATAAGTAAGAAAATTTAGCAAAAATTGTAAAAATAGTAACAAACAGGAAAAAAATATACAGAAATAATTATACTTAGTAATTTTAATCACACAGTAAATAATGTACTAAACAGACAACATTTGCAAACATCAAACTACAAAAAACTATTAATATTAGCTGGCTCAGAAGACAAAACTTTATAGACTCATACAGAAATCTGCATCTGACAAAAGAAGCATACACATAGTCAAGTCAGAAGGCTACAACAATAATAGATTATATTTGGCTATTAGAAGCACTTGCATCAAATCTGCAAAAAGCTAATATTGAAAAAGCAGAAGGTTTGACAGACAGCAATCATAAGATAATAATAACAGAAATATAAATAGAACATATAATTGCAAACAGTAGCAGAGCAGAAATTAAATGTAAAAACTAAACAAGAACAATATACTTATATGAAGAAGCAAATAAGAAAACTAAAAAGATTATGCAAAAGAGCTGCAAAATCAGCTAGAATAGAAAATAGTATTAAAATAACTAGAAGATAACAACATAAAAACAGAATATAGTACAAAAATATTAGACCAAATATGGAATACAATAGAGAAAGCAATAATTAAAGTAGCAAATAAGCAAATTTCAAAAAAAAAATATTTAACACTAAGTTAAATAGAAAAAAAAACAGAAAAAAATGAAGAAACACAAATATATTATTGAACTCTAACAAATAATCAAAAAAGCAAAAAGTAAGAAGAATTAAGAAGTAGAAAAAAATAAAGGAGTTAAAACAAACAACAAACTTTAAATTATAGAAAAAGAGTTAGAAGCAACATTATCAAAACTATATAAACAGTAGTCAGAAGCTTGAATAGATGATATTAAAGGTTGGCAAAAAATAATTAAAAAGAAAATAAAAGAGGAATGTGAACAGGTACAAAGAAGACAGATAGAAAAAAATATAAACAGAAGATGTAAAATGATTAAAACAGATTAAGGTCAAATAATTGCCAGCTTGCTAAATAAACTATACAAAAAGATTGTTCTAAACAAGAAGTTGACCTAGTATTAGAACCAAATGCAGTTCTAAATAGTTTGGCAACTTATTTTAAAATCCAATTTAGAAAATAAAAAACCAAACTTAAAAAAATAACAGAAGAATAGAAAAAAGTATATAACCTAAAAGATTAGATTAATAAGGCCTAGTATAAAAAACTAGAAAAAAGAATAAAAAGAAATACTTAGAGAGCTTAAAGTGAATACAGCTTCAGAAATATCAATCATAAGCTACACATTAATAAAACATGCAAAGAAGAAATCACAAAAAATCTTTAGAGTCTTTGTAAATTTAATTCTAGAAAAAGAAGATATACCAAAAAAGTAGAAAATTGCATATATATATCCAATCCCAAAAGACATTGACTGAAGTTACTGCTTAAACAATATTAGGCCAATAGCATTAATCAAAACTTTTAGAAAAAGTTATTACAAAATTAGTAACAAAAAGATTAGCCAGAGTGTTTACAGAAAGAAACATACTCAAAAGGCCAAACTTTGTAGATTTGCTAGATAATTCAACAGAGTAACCAATACATACAGTGTTGTCAATAGACAGGTGTGAACAGACATATAGACAAATATGTAGACAATATATGAACATGTTTCACAAAAAAGAAATGTTAATAGCTTAAAAGTTTATTATAACAACTTGATTTTGTTTATTAAATAGAAATGTTTATTATTAAATTTTATACATAATTCTATATTTTTTAATAATATATATTAAGCAATAAGATGCATAAACATTGTGAACATCTGTGAACATAAACATAGATATAAACTGAACATGAACATGAACAGTCAAAAAAATCCATAAACATAGTAAATATAACAATACTGAATACACATATTAAACATGATAATGAAGAAGGCACAATAAAAGAACAAAGAAGTATAAATATTATTACAAGATATGAAAAAGGCATTTGACTCAGTTCTACTAGAAAGCCTAGAATAGGCTTTAAAAAAAGTCAAAATTTTATAAAAAACAAGAAAATATATAAGTAATCATTTTTGTAAACAGCAACTCAAAGTTATTACAACCTATGATTTAATAGAAGAAATAATAACAGAAGATAGAATAGACCAATGAGAGGTCATCTTATCACTAATTTGGCAGCTTTTCTATAATCTATTATTAGAAAGAATACAAAAAGATGAAATACTAGGCTATATAGTAGAACAAAAAATAACAGAAAGAGTATGCAATAATAATGTTACAAGTTATAGACAAGTAGCAATTGCATATGCTGATGACATAACATGAATTGTGAACAACAAAAAACAAATGCTAAAAATTCTGAGTATTGCAGAAGAGTTCTTTAAAGCAAATGTTATTGAAATAAATAGATTCAAATCAAAGCTTATAGTAATGAATACAAGAATAAGAAAAGAAAAAAGAGAAATTATGTTTGGCTATAGTAAAATAATAGAAGAACCTAAAAACAAAATTGTAAGATCATTAGAGATCTGGCTAAATAGCAAAATAAAAGAAGTGCTAGTCTGTAAGAAAGCAAAAGGAATAGTTAGTCAAATAATTAAAGATCTAAGATACAAAAAGATAACAATGAGCCAAATCATATATATAAATAATACAATAATAATTTCTAAGCTAAGATATCTCTTATAGCTAACAAAAATGCCAGAAAGAATAATTGCCAAAATATATCAACCATTAATATGCTTAGCTAAACATAAATGCAATATAATAAGAATATTAAACAACTGCATAATTGAATACAAAGACTTAAGTAATTGCAAAACACTAAGCCAAAAAATAATAATAAAGCATATAAGTAGTTTCTTTTCAAGACTCAATAGACAGAATATTATGAGTAATTAACAAGACTTAGAATAGCTCAAGGATGCCAAAAAGCAGGCTTAACAGAAAACATTTGAGATAATAAAAGAAAAATAGAAGTTAATAAGTTTTGAAAGAACAACTTAGCCTGTCAAACAATAGCTAAAGCAAAAGAAATAAAAATAAACATCAAAGCAGAAAAACCCTTATAGAAAGTTTATAAACATGATAAACAGATAAAAAACATGTTAGATACAAAAATGTAAATAGCAAACAGTAGTACAATAAATGAGTAGGAGTTATCATAACTAAACCAACTTATAGATATAAAAGATGACAACCTAATCACATGAAGACAGCTCAAGAGTCTTCAAGGCCTGTTATGTAAAGGGAAAAAAAAGCTAAATAGTTTAGTGAAATAGAGAGAAAGATGCTAAGAACACAAGTAAATAGAGAAATACAAGAATACTACAAAATAAGAAGATACAATACATAAGCATTAAAGAACAAATGAACAAAGATGTCTAAAGACTAAAGAAAAAAAAAATAGATCATATACCAAATCACAACTAGCAACTTGGTAAAGTAATTAAAAAAAAAGAAAAAAGTGTTAGCAGAGCATTAGTCAATATATATAGAAGAAAAAAAGACATCAACAGAATTAAATACATGCAAAGGTTGTGAAAGCAATACAGAACAGACAATATACAAGTGCAAAAGATAGATAAAATAAGACCACAGCATAAGAGTAATACCAGAGTTACTAATAGAAAAAACTAACAATAAGATAAATGCAACATTAGAGCAGATACTGAATGATAGAAAAATAGAAGAATGAAAAAGAGATGAAATGAAGTTACTAAAAATAAAACAAACAAAAGAATTAGAAGTAGAACTATTAGAAAACAAGAATTAAATAGCATAATTACAAATCAGTTAGTAAAGATATTGATATGAAACAAAAAGAAAAACAAGAAAAAATATAATTTTTATACTGATAAAGTATTATACAAAAAGAAAAAAGAAAACAATACAGAAAGAATAGGTATTAGTTGAGTACAAGTAAAAGAAAAACAAAATTGGCTAAAGAAGAAAATCACATTGGGACTTGAAGGTTAGCTTTTAGTAACAATAGCAAAATTAGCAGCAATATAGACAGCAATCTGAATAGTACCAAAAGAAAAAAGTATAAAAGTGTTTATAGACAGCATTGTAGCACTAAGAAATATTAATAGAGTGCTTCAAAATGTAGAAGAGAAAAGAACTCTAAAAAAGAAAAATGCAATATGTATAATGAACATTGTAAGTCTTATTAAGAGTAAAACATTAAGATAGAAATAATTAAAGTTAAAAGTCATAGTAAAAATAAGTAGAATAACAGAGCAGACTCTTTTGCAAAAAAAGAAGCAAATTGTTAAAATATAATATATATAGATAAAGTCAAATATAATAGATAGAGCACTATTTAGAGTAGAAAAACAAGAAAATTAACATACTGACAAAACTTTTATGTAAAATAATAGCAAATGCCAGAATAGAAGCCAGTTGGAAAGAGACAAACCCAATATAAACATTAGAATTAGAAACAGAAAATATATTACATAATTGGTCTTGTTTTTAAAAAGAAATGAACAAAACAAAAGAAGTTTATTGTACATTAAGAAAACTTAGTACAAGAAAAGCTATAGCAATCACATATATAATGAACATCCTATTAACACTTGAGGAGCTAAACAGAAGAAGACCAGAAGTATATACAACAGCAGAATGCCAAGTATGCCAAGTTGGAGAAAAAAAGACTCAGACATATTTAGCAAGTTTAGCAGACAAAAGAGTTTATAAAAGTGGATTTAAAAAGTTGCAACAGCAACAGTATAGAATGAACTCAAGAAAGAGAAAAAAAAAAAATCTATTACAAGTCCTATACAAGGCATTATTTAGAGAAACAGAAGCTGAAGAAATTATAAACAGAAAAGTGCTAATAAAGAGACTCATAATACTTGAAATAGAAAAAAGACTTGAGCAACTCTTAAGCAAGCAGACAACACAAAAGTGCATAGATATAGTCACAAAAACAGTATGGAGCACTTTCTATGACCAAGTATAAAGAGTATGATATGAAAAAATACAAGTTTAAAAGAAGAAGAGCAATATAACAAATAAAATAAAAAAAAGTGCTTGTGCAAGAAAGAAAACAAAGAAGAAAGTAAAGAAAGATAAACAAGCAAAAGAAGAAGAAAAAAAAAACAACCAAAAAAGGTAGACCAAATAAAGAAAAAAGCTTTAAAAACAATAAATATGCTTGTTACAGAAAGAAGAAAACCCTTTTAGTATGGCTTTAAGTAGTTAGATAAGCAGTCTATCTCTAACTAAGATAGTGCAGCAGATTGCACTTAAGTAGCATTAGGGTGGCTGAGTGATGCTAGATTTAGATATTGGAAAATTCTATATAATTATATATATATATAGTTTCAAGAATCTTAATAAAATACTAGTATAACTACTTAAGATTAAAAAAATATATATATATATATTAAAAAATAAAATTGTTATAATTTTAATCTGAATTTAAAAACATCCAAATACTTTTTGTGCTAATAATAATATTTTAATATATTTATACTATAATAAATCTGTAGAATGAAGATCAAAATCAACAATTAGACCTCTAAGATTGATAGCATAATAGTTATGCTCTAAGGTTATAAATTGCAAGGCTGCTATTCAAATCTTAGTGATAGCAATTGTAAAGATATATCTTTAAAAATAGGAAACTGCAACACTGTGAGATCAGAGACCCAGAATGTTTATAAACAGACTTATTTCCAAAAATGACAAGTAACTTGTAGTTAAAAAGCCACATGGTAATAAATATGAGTTAAAGCCCAATTTGAAATAATCAAAGTTATAAGATGTAATATAAGACTAAAAGTTTGACAATAAGAGATATTACATAAACTCATAGTAATAGCTGGTTCTATATAGAGCCTAGTAAAGCCTTCTGATTTTGGCAGAGGTCAGTGCAATAAATTACTTTTGGAAAGTTTAAAGGCATAAACTGAAAGAGATCAAAATCTAGTGATTAACAATATTAAGAACATTAGTTTGAAAATATAGGACACAAGAAAAATCTTAGCAAGATTGTTAAAAGGAAAAAAAAATTAAACAATTAATAATCATTGTAATAAAAATATATTTAAGTTAAATAAAAGTATATTTAAAGCTCAAAAATATTTAAAAAAATAAGTATTAATTCAAATTAGTTTAAATACAATAAATATTAAAAAAGAAATTATCAAAAATTTGATCAAAATATTTATTATTATTTGCTTTTATTTTTTAAAAATTATTTTAAGTATAGTGAAACAATTTCTTAATATTTAATATTAAGACAAATTTATTTACTACAGGTTTTTGAAAAATATTAAAATAATCTTAAATCATTTTTTAATAACAAATTTATTACTATTATTATAGATAAGATAATTGATAATTGTGCTCAAAGTGTAGTTAATACTTTTTTTGTATTTTATTATTTTACTAAATTAGTTTTTGTAGTTTTTTTTGAATATATTAATAATGCAACAATAGGTCAAACTTTAATATTTATTTTTTTAATTATAATATTTTTTTAATATTTTGTTTTTTCTTATCTGATTCAGTAATATATATAAAAATGTTATAAAAAAGTTTTTGTACCACTTATATTATAACTTATTTATTTAACTTGCTATATTTATATTCTTAATTTAGTTAGGTAATATTTAATTTATTAAGTTTTAATATGGGCCGTGTTCTGCAAAAAAGGAGGAAATCAACAAAAAAAAGATCTTCAGAAAATTAATTTTTATGTTATAAATTTTATAATAATTTATAAAAAAATGTAAACTTTCATAAGCTATATTGCAGAATTTTATTAATACTAGTGCCTTTATACCTTAGTTAAAAAATGACCCTAACATTATTCTAAATTGATTTATGTAAAAAAATTCATTTTAAAAAATTTGTCATTTTTCTCTCTTTTTGCAGAACTTAGCCCATATATGCATTTATATACTAATTTTATATTATTTATAGTGATATATAAAGAATTTTTAAGATTTTTTTTTAACTATTTTCTTAGTAAAAGTAAAAGATGTATTTGTTAAATTATTAGTATGAAAAGATCAATATTTAACCTATTTAAAGATGTATACTATTATTAATTTATATAAAATTCTACTTCTAAATATTACAAAATAGAATTTATAGTTCTAAATGGTTTTTTATTCTAAAACTTATATTGAATATTGGTTTAAATTTTTTTTCATAAATTAACATTTGACAAAAATTATGAACTTTATTAAAAATTAATTTATATTTACAAAATTAGACAAATTTTAAAATAATTAAAATATATATTAATTTTATTTCAATTTTTGTTAAAAAATTTGTTCAGAACTTAGATATTTTTAACAACAAACTTGATCTATATTCCTTCTTGTAGAAGGTTAATTTAAACAACTTACTGCATATCTTAAAACAAATTGATATATATAAAATTTTGGTTAAGTATTAGAAAATCTTATTACTGATCTTTAATTTAATCTATTAAATTTTTATGCTATCTTTTACAATGCATTTTAAATAATATATAAAAAATTCCCAATACACATTCCATACTATCCATCTCACAAGTTATTTTCTGTTTATTTCCTTACCAATAATATTTTAAAAAAGAATATTTGTTGTTACAGTGCTATCAAAAAGTTTAAAAATATGTTAAATACTTTAATTTGTAAATGATCAATATATTGTAATTTACAATTTTAGAAGACAGAATTAGATGTGTTTTGGTTAAATTTAGATTCATAACTTTTATTTTTATTAAATATTATTCTTAATTATATTTGGTTACTTATTTTAAACTACAGTATTGAATGCAACTTTTTATTATATGATTCAATTTTAGATAAAATAATATTAATATTAAGAGTTTATATATTTTTAATCATAACTTTTAATGTATTGAACCAATTTTGATAAAACAACTACCATTGGATTCAGCTCATTGAAACAGTTCTAATAAGCATAAAATTATATAATTCTGATTATGAGATCACAAGATTGAGATGATTTTGATGAATTACTAATTTTAGTACATGTGACTTGAATATAAATAGTTAAATTAGCTAAGTCTCAAATTTCTTAAATCTCTTAAATAGCATAGATATCACATATATAGAATTGATTTTTTTTTTTTTTTAAGGTGAAGTTTTGCTTGTATCTTTATTAAATAATTTATAAAATAGTAACATATATGCAGTACATACATTTCTACTATTTGT
>CAJVQA010010815.1:0-11147 GCA_910591915.1 Cetraspora pellucida | reverse complement strand
CATTGAGACGATTCGAATGGTATTAAAATCATCCAATTTGGATCACTGGTTCACGAGATAGCCGCGGCTTAGCCGATCGGCTAAGCCGAAAATGACCGACCGTTGCCATCCCTAATTCAGAGTAGTATTCTTACAAAGAGCATCTACTAATGCTTTTTCACCATTAGATCAAAATTGATTAAAAGAAAGATTTAAAGAATTCAGAATCATGTTTTCTGCCAAAGCTATTCCACTCTCACATCACAAAGTCAATTTTATAAATTTTATATAGCTTCATAACGTTATAGACTTATATAGTTAGAATTTTTATATATCATTAATGTAATACGTATTTATATAAATTTATTTAATAATTATATAACCATAAAATTTATATAAATTTTATCTGTCTATTTATATGAAAATGATTTAAGCGGTAGATCGCAGTTGAAGGGTATAAATTTCATAGTAAAAACCTGCGGAGAATTACTATTACTTTCATTCAATGTTTGGAATGCCGAAAGTTTCTGACATTATGTAAAAATCATATAGTTATAAGGAAAATGCAATTAGCTCGCGATCTACAAAACCAATTTGAATAATTCTACCACTATTAGAACTGGAATCACTTGTCCTATAATATGTTTACTTGGCACAAAAAAAAACTTTTCATTGTAAGCTAGCTGCATTCCAACCCTATAAAAAAACATATTAACTTCCGTCAATTTTTACTATAAATTTGCTATTTTACACCCTTTAACCTCTTAATTTGCTTTAGCAATTTCTCAAAAGTGATTAAGGTAATCACCCCAGACCTCTGGTTGAACTTTAAAATCTAATCCTAGCATCAATATTTAATTTGAAATTTTTTGGCAATTTTGCATAGTTCTATATAGAAATATATAGATTATACCAATAACTATATAAATCTATATAAAACTACATTGGATTTATAAATTTTTTGTAAAATTAAATAAAAATTCTACATAACTTTACATAAAAAATTTCTATAAATCTATGTAAAAACGACTTTGTAATGCAGGATCCAATCTATTACTACCAATATTTAAAGAAGTCAGTGTAGTGTTCTTGCAAAGAGCCTTGCTTTACCTCCTTCAGAACCAATATGATTCTAATAAAAATCCAAATAATTCAGAGCAGTGTTGTTGTAAAAAAACCAATGTTAATGCTTTCACTTTCTCATCACCAAGTCCATTACCACTAAGTTAAAGTAGTGTTTTTACAGAGGGTTTCTGCAAATGTTTACACCCTTTTAAAATCAATATTATTCTTTTTAAAAGTCAAAGTAGTCAATACGGTATTTTTATAAAGAAGTTCGGCGACTCTTTTAAAATCATTATCATGAAGATTTATATTACTTCATTAGCTTTAAAATCAAAAACACTCATGATGCAATAATTAATGGATGTAATAGTAGTATTTTTATAATGGGTTTCAAATGTTATTTATTATAAATCATCCCACTAAGACTTAAATGTTTAAACATCTTACTTGTTCATAATTAAAGAACATCCAACGGCGTCTTCGATAATATGATGTTCTATAATAGATCTTTCATGATAAACCACGTTTAATATAATTGGTATATTCAAATAATAATTTAGAAGGTTAATATTAAAAGGGATTAATAGTGCTTGTTCCTCTGAATTTAATAATGTTCTTATAAGTGTTACATTTTTAAAATGAGATTTCGGCTCGCTCCATAATATTGGTATAATAATTCTACACCATTGGTGGTTTACAAGAAGGCATATGAATAAGTCCTTGTAACTAGTCCGGAGGTTTTAAATATATTAATCAAAATTTCGGTTGGTAATGCTATCATGGTGCTTTGCTTGTTTGCACGAGTAATATAAAGCAAAGGGTAGTAGCGGTAGTTGATTTATTAATCAAAATCATGTAACGAATACAAAAAAAGTACGTACGTATAGTGTTTCGAGTTGGTAAAAATTTTTAGTTGCCAACTATAGTCGATTTTTTCTATCATGTGACTACATTTGTTGATTGGCCAATCAAACTAAAGAAACCAACACGACCCAGCTCAAATAGACGGAATATCTCGGAATTCAACTAGATGATTTAATCGATTAGTGTTTCCAAATTTTTCAAATCAATTAGTTTGAAAGTTGTCAACTAGTTAGTTTTTCAACTAATGATTTGGATCACTACGTATGTACTATCGCTGTCATAACGAAAGTTCTCTAACTGCTGATAAAATTCCGGGTACATTTAATTCCCAATCTGGCTTGTGTATTCAAAAGACATCAAATTTATACCGTAGAATATTAACGTTAGTGACAATATATCAACTTCCTTGTCTGGTCATCATTTTAATATAAAATCTTACGCACATTTATTATTAAATTCGTGACATGTAAGGGACTGATGAATATTCATAGTAATAAAAAAATAGCCAATCTCACTATGAAGGAAATGATTTTTTTTCATGCTATAGAAAGGAACCGTCGATGTTACACGACTGATCCTTCACCTGGTGTGCAACATATAAAAATTATTTTACAATACCAGATCATTCTGCTAGTACTTGTTATGACTATAATCCCACACCATTTTATTATTTTATTATAATCATAACAAGTACTAGCGGAATTATCTGGTATTGTAAACCAATTTTTTATATGTTGCACACCGGATGAAAGATCAGTCGTGTAATATCAACGGTTCCTCTTGTTATAGAGAGGTTATGATTGTTGCAAAAATACATTGATATTTTTAAACAGTTATTATAAACTTCATCTATGGTGTTTATGGAGTTTATTTTTTTTTTGCAAAAATTTAGGGTTAGGATGCAACTACAGGTAGTAATCGATTAGTTGGTATATCGCAATGGCTTGGATATAATTGCGTAGCTACTAATCACAAAAATCAAAAAAAGTATGATACTGTATAAAACAACTAGTCCTGTAGTCGATTAGTCAACTAATCGATTAACTAACTAACCATTAGTCGATCAATCGTTGATAATCGATTAGTTGTTTAATAAAATTATCAATCGATTAGTCGCCAACTCGATTAACTAACGATTAATCGATTTTCGATTTGGAACACTAACTACAGGTCAGATATAAAAGCCAAATTTAGGTTAGCATAAGATTTTTGGGGTTCTGAACATTTATACTGTTGGGTTCGGAAGATTGCGACTCGGTCGCTCCACAATCCAAAATGTCGTGTAACTTTCGGTAGGTAACCTTTTCGAAAGAGGGTGTTAGATTTGGCTGGTGGGTGATTAAGGCTTTCGGTTACTTTGGGTCAACGAATAGAAGTAGGGTAAGTCATGTGATAAAGAACTCGAACGAATAACGAATTTTACAGGGTTTGTACTGGGTATAGTGTATAGGGTTGTAAAATTACCGTTCTTTTGTGTAATTTTGCATAATTTTCGGTAAGTTTCTAAATTAAAATTTCATGTAATTTTTATATCATGTGATTAATACTGATCAATTTCGTAATATGTACGTTCGTACATTCATATGTTTGTATGCAACTAATAAATGTAGATTTTATTACTATTGCATATAATTATATCATTTTGATATAATAAAAAAAAGTCTATTATATTTTTATATATCAATTGTATAAAAAATAAATTAAATAAATAATCATAAAGCTTTATATAATAATCATGAAGCTTCCTATTGAAAAATGGTTCGAATCAAAAATATTGATATGTGAAAATGATATGAAATGTGAATTAATAAAAAGAGTAAAGAACATTATAAATGTAAGTCATATAGTAATGAGTATGCAAAAAATGCAACTTGATTACAAGAACATTTAGATGTTTGTGTTTTACATAAAATAGATAAAACCTCTAATGCTAATAAAAGACAAAAACTTTCAAATTCAGATGGTTTAACTTAAGAAAATTAAATCAAATTGGAATCTTTATTTGCTCATGCTTTTTATATATCAGGAACTCTATTTAATATAATTAAAAATATGGATTTTCAAGTCTTTCTTAAAAAAGCTTGTCCTTCTTTTAATATTCTATCATGATATATTCTTTCTAAATCACTTCTTAATAAAGAATATACAAATCTAAAAGCAGATGTTCTAAATATTCTTGATGAAACATCTTATCATTTTTTGATTAATGATGATTGATCAAACATTAATAAATCATAGTAATTAATTATATAATAACTATACCTAATCTGATTTTTTATAAATTTGTTTGTACTACTGATGAATATTATATTGTAGAAAATATTACTAAAGAAATTAAAGATGTGAAGCATGAAATTGGAATCAATAAATTTATTAATATAGTTATTAATAATACAAATAATATAAAAGTCATATAGAAAATTTTAAAAGATAAATATCAAAATACGATTTTTTTTAGGATGTTGAATACATAGAATTAATCTTTAGGTTAAAGACATTTTTAAAAATAAATAGGTATTACAAATTCTAAAAAAAATCAAGAAATTGGTTTTATTTTTTTGTAATTATTAAATTCCTTTGGTAATTCTTTATTGCTTATAAAAAGAAATGTATAATATTGAAGTTACATTTATATTAACTGTTGAGACTAGATGAACATCAGTTTTTAAATGGTTTAATCATATTTTATAAATTCAAACTGTAATATATACTTTATTAACTAAAAATAACAATGAAATAAATGAAAATATTAAAATAACAATTGTAGATTATACATTTTGGTCAAATCTTAAAATCTTCATAATTTTTTAAAATTGTTTTTTATTTTTATATATCAATTAGAAAATAACAAACCATATCTTTCATCAGCATATAAAATACTACAAGATTTAAAAAATAAAATTATAAATAATTTACAAGTTCCAAATAAACTATATGAAAATTCTTTGCAAACAGCCTGAAACCAATAGATTAATTTTTTATATAATCTTATAGTTATAGTTACTTATATTCTTAATCTAAGATATAGAGATAAAAACTTGATTATAATATTTGAGTAGATCAAATAAATAATAAAATAATTTGAATTATAGGTAATAATAACAAAAACTAAGTATTAAATGAATTTGCAAAATATATTACAAAATCATGTGATTTTGCAAAAAAGTATCTATAGAAAGATTTTACTTTAAACCTATTAAATTAGTAGAATCTATTGAGTATACAATATCTAATATTAAGCCAAGTTGCTTAAAAAATCTTAATAATTTTAGTAATTTTAGCAGCTAGTGGGTGTAATTAGTCAGTTTATGAATATATTTATTCAAAATTATGTAATTAGATGCTTACTGAAAAAGCAGAAAAACTTATTTATATATACTGGAATACACAAGTTCTTTGTCAATTAGAAAGATTTATATCAAGTAAGAACTTATGAAATAATATAATTACAATTAATAATAATGTAAATGATGTTCACTTAGATAATCAAGAACTATTATTGAAAACCAATGAAATGTTTGAAGATAATTTTACTAATAGACTTCTAAATATATTTGATGACAGTGAATATGAATTTGATAGTAAGTAAAAATATAGCTATAAATATTTTTTGCCTTAACATTGTAATGTAAAATTAAAACATTAGAAATTGCTTTAAATTTTAATGTACTTGTAAAAATAATATACAAATCATTATTTTATGAATAATAAAGATCTGGTCAAGCTTCTATATGCTAGTAAACTAATCATGTGTTAGTACACTATTAAATGTAAATTTACATTATAATTTTGAAATTTACAATGTAATTTAAACATAATGTAAATGTAATTTATGTAATTTTCAACCCTAATAGTGTAGTAATCCAAATCATTAGTTGAAAAACCAACTAGTTGACAACTTTCCAACTAATTGATTTGGAAAATTTTAAAACAACTAGTTGATTAAATCATCAACCAGTTAAATTCTGAGATATTCCATCTATTCGGGTTGATTTCTTTAGTTTGATTGGCCAATCAACCAATTTAGTCACATGATAGAAAAAGTTGATTAGTTGCAACTATAGTTGGCAACTAATCGATTGGAAAAATGTTTACCAACTCGGAACACTAGTATAGTGTTAGTATTTTATTATAGACGATATAATGTATTGGGACTTGTAATTTAATAAAGCAAACGAAGCATACTGCTCCTAAGGGCATTTCGGCCTTTATTTATATTATTGAATTCGTCGCTTACAAATGCGACTTCGCACTTATTATTACTTTAAGACTTCTAATGTTATTTACAATTACTTATTTAATTTTTCAAGTGATGTTTTATTTCTTTAAGGATGTATAATTTATCCTTACATCCTCCCCCTCTACCCCTCTGCATCCGAAATACCGCATTTCGTGTATTTTTCACGTAATCGATCACGATATTCCGGTATCACAATACTTAGTATACCTGGTCTTACTCAATTAGATAGTTTTTGAGATATGAAACTATGGTGTTAAACATCTATGGTGCATTTTAGTAGTGTCGTTATTAAATAAATACATTTTTTAGAAATCACTAAAAATTATATTTTAAATTTTTATAGTGTTTTGTGCTTAGAAAATTTCATTCAAAAGTTTAAACACATCAACCTTGTAATAAATTAATGGATCATTTGAAAATGTATTATTGTTGTTTGAGAATGGACCTTGGATGAATTTAAGATTAAAGAGTTAGGGTTATTAGGAAATTTCGAATTCACTTAACCTTCGTTATTAACATGCAATATTAGCTGGGTGGTGTGTAATTCTAATTAATATTAGGTACAATTTACATGATCGATAAATATAAAATTATATGTAGTAACAACTTAACCTTTTTTTGCAATTTAAAAATCAAGAAATAAATTTGTATGTAACAAGATGTAAATTTGTCCGGAATAATCTATCTACAGATTAAGGGTTATCCACCTAAATAGTGCTACTCTAGTTGTAAGATTATTCGGTGACGATTTGAGAGTTTTTTCTACAAAATGTCAATTACAGCAAAAACATAACAGGTAAATTTGACTTTTTTTACATATATGCTGCAGATATTGAAAACTATTACTACGTAGCCAAGAATAGCGTTTCACTGAGAATTCTCTAAATGGCAATTGGTTATATGCTGTGAAGAATTATACGCACAATAATATAAATTCGTCAAACTCTTCGATAAACATACGTGCGTACATACTATTAACCTTTAAATATGAATTTTTCTACCGTAGAGAATCTGATTTTATCTATTTTTTCACTGACAGCCAAAGACTGGTTATTGCAAATTTTCATAATTATTCTAATATATGTAATCATTTATTACTATAAGTATTTTACTAGAGAAAATCCACTTCCAGGACCTCTACCTTTACCCGGGATAGGAAATTTATACTTGCTTCATGGTGACTTTGATGTAGTATTTTATAATCTTCAAGAAAAATATGGAGAATTATTCGAAATCTATCTAGGTTCCGATCGTAAGATCTGGTTAGGTAATGCAAAACTTGTCGAAAAAATCCATAATCCATCCACGAAAACAAAGTTTCCAATTCGGGCCATTAGTGAAGGACTCGATGAAATGGGAATAACAACTAAAGGAATATCGTTTAATAATGACCTTGTTTCTTGGAAATTCAACCGGCGAATCATAACAAATATTATCATGGTTCCTTCATTCCTTCGACAATTTGTCAGTGAAAATGTAAAAGTTTTTCATGAACTTGAAAATTACTGGGTAAATTTGATGAAAGAAAATAATAACGATATATTGGATTTCTCTGATTGGTTAACTAGATTTTTTACAGACGTTACTTCGTTAGCTAGTATAGGAAAACCTGCATATGTGATGGCAGCTCAATATAACCGTCTTATGCCAAAATATTTGAGAACTTTACATTCTGATCTTGATCTTTATCAATCTGAAGAATTTATTGATCGTCTTAGACTTTGGTTAAAATCCGTACATTTCTTTTACTTTGTACCAAGATTTGTTCGTCATTATGTTCCACCTATGAACTTTCTTTACAGAAAGTATATGCGTAATATAGAATGGTTAGATAATTATTTGATTGGTTTCATTAAAGAGAGAAGGAAAGAAATTGAAAATACTCCAATAAAAGAAACTTTAAATTCAGATATCTTAACATTGCTTATCTGCGCTAATACAGATAGGGACAAACATTCCATAAAAGCAAATGAAGAATTCTCTCGACCTATGACTGATGAAGAGATTAAATATTGTATTTTTGAAGTTCTTGGTGGTGGTATTGATACAGTAAATATTATTTATTTCTTTATTTATCATCATGAATATACAGATTAACATAGAATTAACATCACACAATAATATAGACTGCCAATTCGACATGTTTTTTAATATATTACCTCTGTAAAACCCCTGATAAAAAGGCTAAAGTCTATGCCGAAATTGATAATATTTTTCGAGGAGATAAAACCCGGCAAGTGACTTATGACGATGTCGAAAAACTTGTGTATGTAGAGGCAGCTGCAAAAGAATCATCTCGGTTAATGCCAACTATTCCCTCTGTTTTTAAACGCGCAATAAATGATGTCACGATTGGTGGTTTAAACTGGAAAGCAGGACAAGAGTTCTTTGTTCATCAACATTATATTCATCATAACAAATCTCATTGGTCAAATCCAGAAGAATTTATACCAGAACGATTTTTAAATAATACCAATAAATTTGAAAAAAATAGCTTTATACCATTCGGTGGTGGCATCCGTCAATGCCCAGGTCGTCATTTAGGAATGATTGGTATTAAGACTTTTATAGCTTTGATTTTTAGAAAATATGAGATTTCGTTAGAAGATCCTAATGCTCCTTTAAAAAAGGTCTATACTTTAGCTAATGAATGTCATGAATTAAAACTTTACATTCGACCAAGAAACGATTAGGCCTAATTTTTTCATGTTATTTATCTCGTGATGGACTTGAGTAATGTTTATAGTTTAATATTTTAAAGAGTGTCCTCAAGCACCTCACACGGTGGATTAGAAGCAAAGTTTTAATTAGTCAAAAATATAATAAACTAAGTGAATTATAATATCGATAAATAAAATATAAAGGCGTAGACTATCTGTTTTCATTTAAAGTTACTTTAACTAAGGATGTTCTCAAGCAGCACGCTCGATGTGAGTTGTGATAGTGTACAACAAATATTTAATTAGAGCATCGTTAAAGTCCAATAGTATGAATGGTAGTATTGTCGTGCTTGAAGTTGACACTTGCTTGAAGTTACCAATTTAGGCACACCAACCAAAATTAACTAAATTAACCCCTGAAATTAGATCAGGCAGATGCTAACTTAAAGCACGACAGTATTATTGAATTATGTTCATGCATCTTCCTCAATGTATTAATTTTATGACCGTGATGGTGCTCAAGTATTACAATAAATTACGTACGTATGAACAAACCCTTTTATTATTACCATTTAGAGATTATTGTGTTCGAAATACAAAAATAGAAACACTCTTCAACAATTTCAAGACTTTATTAAAACGAACAGAAAAACAAAATGTCGACTCCAATAATTTTGGTTTCTGTTTCCTCTTTTTAGGCTTCACCAACATTTTATATGTTGCTATAACAACAAAAATGTCCAACTCAACTTTTTCTGAAATTTTCAGTAACAAATAAATTAAATAGAGAATTCGAAGTAGTATTATTTTCATTTATTTAGAATGTATAAGCAAAAATTATATAGAAAAAAACTTTGACTCAATGTTGTAAAAATGTTAAAAATAGGTATTGCTTAGTATTAAAATAATGTTTACCAGTTTTTTAATCATTAAAGCATATGTATAAATTGTGTTTATTTATAAATTATATTGTTTTCAGTCTATACTATAAACAATCTTGTTTTGAAAAATAAATATTATTAATTGTTTTGATGAATTTATATATTAATCTTTTAAATATGATAAGTTAAATTATTTATTTTTTATAAAGAATCTTGTTAAATAACGCTTTATGCACTTAATGCATCTTCTTAATATAACAAAATCCTACTATAAAAACATCTTTGAAGATACTAAGAAAAAATATTTTTTTGTGAAATTTTACTGTAAATTATACTTTATTCTTATTTTTAATCTTTATCATTGCCTAATATTAAAAGTTTATATTTGTTTTATAAAAATTATATTGTGCTTATTTAATTATTGAATGTACTAAGTGCATGAAAGCATTATTTAGATAAATTCTTTTATAAAAATTTTACTTAAAGAAAAAGTAAAGATCAATAAAACTATTTAAGAATTTTTATATAAGTTTTACAATTGCATATAAGGTTTTTTAAAATTAAATTAAATCAAATATTAAATTAATTTAAATTTGATTAAATTAAATTTATTTTGATTTGAATTTAATTTAATTCTAAAAACTTAAATCTGAGTTTAATTATTAAAAAAAAACTAATTTATAAAAATTTTTATTAAATTAATCAACTTTGAGTTCTTAAATAAAAATGTTTTTCTAATTAAAATATTTTTAGTATTATTAAAATTTTAAATAAAAAACTTATAATATTAAATGTTTAATTATAATTTTTTAAATAAAATTAAATATTTATCAAATTAAATTAAATTTAATTATATTTGAATTTTATTTAATTTAAAATTTTGTATTAAATTAATTTGAGTTTAAATATTTAATTAAATTAAATCAAATTATATTACAAAATTTTAGTTAAATAAAAGTATTTTTAAGCTTTTAATAATCTTAGTTTACTATTTTTTAAAATATTTTTTAATTTGAATATTAAATATTTTAGAATGTCTATTAAAAAAACTTATTATAAAATACAAATTATTAAAATTTTATTTATTTTTTAGCATTTTATATCTTTAATTTTATTAACAAATTATCTATTTTATATAAAACTAAAAGTATTATTTTTTAAGTCATACTTTAGTATTTTTTTTGTAGTTCAGTTCTTTGAGATTATTAATTAAAGAATTATTAAAAAAAATTCTACTAAATTTCTATTTATAAACTAAAATAAAATTAAATTATATTTTATTTTAAATATTTAAATTAATAATTATTTTTTATATTTATATACTATAATATATTAAATAAAATTTAATATCAAATATTAGTCATCTTATTAAGCATGATATATCAACTTGATATATTTGAATTAAAATGTAATTACACAAAATTTTACATATTAATTTGCAATTAAATAAATATATTT
>CAJVQA010010814.1:0-11148 GCA_910591915.1 Cetraspora pellucida | reverse complement strand
TGAGTCTTTTTTCTTAGAGGTCTCAATATAGTTTACTGCACCAGTTTTGTGTTTTTTAGCGTATTTATTTTAGCTGTTTTTTTGAAAAAAGTGATCAGCAGAAAGAGTTCATTAATATCTGGTTATTTTATTAAGATAACTAACTTTAATATTTTAAGTAATTTTGCTTAATTTTAATTTTACATATATTCTAAAAGTCTTAAGTTTATAACTTTCAAACTTACAGTTTAATACTGCCAAAACAGTCTTTAGCCTTTATTATTAAACTTTTAATTATTTTTTACAAAGTATTCTGTTAACCTATTATATAGTTATAAGAAAAGTTATAAAACACTCATTTTCAATCAAAACAAGTCTAAAAAAAAAGCTCTTAAAAACTTCTATAATTAAAAAATTTTTTTAGAAACTAGTAATAGTAAAACAGTTTGTACTATTTTATATTTATAATAATAACCTAGATATCTCAGTCTACTTAGCATAACTACTTTTAATATTATAGTATCTAATACTTTAGATTTTAATTACTTCTTTGAAAACTATATTAGCTCCTATAGAATCATAATTTATAAAAAGAAACCAGAAAATGTTAGAGCCATTTCTAACAAATACAAGCCAACTAAATGTGTTATTATAGAATTAAGAACTTATTTAATTACATATTTCTTTTCAGTTCCTTCAACAACTACAATCATTAAATATATATATAGATTATTCTATATTTAATTTATCTTAGTGAATAACAAAACATATGAAATCACTAATATAATTAAACTACAATAACCAACTCACAAACCAAAAAACTTTGACAAGCACTTTACAAATCTATATTAAATGTTCTATTATCTTTTTTATCAACTACTTATATATATACTTGTTTCAAGTGCAATATTCTAATTAATTGCAAAGTTACTAACAACAATCATGAATTGCAAAATAAAATTATGTTTTACAAAAATGAAGCATATCACAATAACTGTCTTACCGAAATTTACAACTAAACTAAATTAACTAATTAACCTAACCCTCAATATATTATTAACTCTAAACAAGGCCTCTCTTTATAATATAAGCTTTCAGTTCAACAACCTACTCAACTCTTAAATAATTATTATTTAAATAATTCTTCTACTTTTAAGTTTACATCTGCTTAATAACTTTTGCAGAAACAACTAATACTAATAATAAAATAGATATTGACAATTTTAATTTACTTAACAATAGCAACCTTAGTATACTAACCAATAAGTTATAGCAACAACAATCCTTGTATCAAGTTCTATTATTATAACAAAAACAACAAACAACTAAAACTATCTCAACAATCTCAACTATCTTAGTCTTATAATCAAGTAATAAGACCTAAGCTCAACCTATTATACAACTTTGTAGCAAACTTCTCAGTTACAGATGAAATGCAGAAACATACAAACTACAAACAGAGTAATTTTATAAACTTTTCAACTTTCTTAAAAAACATCTTCATAATTTTATTCTAATAAAATTATTAAAGAAGTATCTAGAAATTGATATGTATTTAAAGCAAGCTTTTATTTATTAATTAGACAAATAGCTAATGCTAGACCATAATTTCTTATAGACCTAATTTAATAATATAATGCAGATAATAACAAATCTGCTACAATTCTATTCAATATTATTGGAAAAAAACTTAAAAAACTTATTTTTATATTTACAACAGTCTTTTTTATCAAACTTAATTATTCAGAAATATTTGTCTTACTTGCTACTATTCCATTTATTCAAACCCATAATTATTTACAATTTTGCATTAATCTTGCCTAACTTTATCTATATCTTTCTGACAATTACCAAGCAATCAACTATACCAAATTTGCAAAAGATTTAATATTACATCTGAGGTTATTGAAGTTGATAAACAATATCAATTTCTTTTTATCAAAATAGACAATTAATTTAATATTAAACTTAACTTGAACTTTTTCAAAATTCTATTTCTTGAAAAATACAATATATAATTTTTAAAAAATTCAGTTAACTATTTTAATAAATAGTTTAAAAAAATCTTTTCTATATATAGTCACTAATTTTTTTAATACTATTAACAAAATCAAAGTTTCAAATTATCTTAAATATGAATTTAGAAAACATTTTATTTCTTATTTCAAAAAACTCTTACCTACTACTGTTGAGTTTAAAAAACCAACCAGTCTTCATAAAAGATACAATAAACTTTTAGACATGTTAATTACTATATACTTACTTGCATTAACTTTAAGTATTCTTATTTTGAGCCAGTTATAACTAAAAATAAAGAAAAAGAACTTGACAATAAAAAGAAATCTGACAATGTTTAAAAAACAAACCTCAAGCCACAACTGATATACAGCTCATTAAAACTTATTAGAAGCATATTTGATATATTATATAATACTTATTCAAAAAAAATTGAAGCCTAAAATGAACTTTTTCTTGATACTTCAATATTTTATATTAAAGAAAAACATAAAGTCACATTTACTAAACAAATTTCTACTACTGTTTAAATGTACTAGTAGCAAAAGCAAAAGAGTATACCTGTTTTGCTAATTCTATTAGAACCAATCCAAAACAACAAACATTTTCCTTTTACTAATATCTAACTATTTATCAAAACACAGCTGTACAGAACTATAATATTGACACAATAACTTTTTTACACTTAAACTTATTAACACTAACTTTTTTGTACATGTTATTACATACTTTGATTGCATCTATAATAAATCTCTTAACTATTTTACAATAACTAAATTTTATAAAGAAAAAGCTTTACTAGAAGCTGAAACAATTCTATATAAAAAATTTAACATTAAATTTGAAATACCAACTTCCATTACTAAGTCATTCTTTTTAGAAAAAAAAACTATTTTTTAATAATTTTGTCTTCTACAAAACTTATAGATGCAGCTATTATCCTATTAAATAATACATTCTTAGTAGTTAATAGGAAAAATGATGTAAGTAGATAGGCAATAAAGCCTATTAATATGGAAGGCTAGGATTATAATAATCAGATCCAATATACAGAGCAGATTATAGTATCTTGCACAGCTATAAGAGCCAAGCATATGATGATTGATTTTGTAGAAAACAAACTCAGAAGATTATTTTCAACATCTCTAAACCTCTATAATCTTCATATATGTTTTAATAAATTTTTTTTTTATTACAATTTACTATCTCTTTTATATAGCCAAACTATTTAATCTCTTATACAACACATTAATAATTATAACCAAAATAATACTGTCTTTAGTATTATCTTTTCTGTTAGCAATATCTATCATAAAACTCATATATATCTTTTAAATAATTTTCTCATACCCAAACATACTGTTATTCATTCTTATTTTCATCTTATTTTTTATAATCTACCTCTTAGATTAAACTTTTTTAATTCTACTTTTATTTTATTTAACTTATTTCTTAATAACTATATGACATCACAAGCATTTATATTAATATAATTTTTATGTAATCTTTATTTAAATATCTGTACACACAATATTAAAGTTTTTAATACAACAACTAAAAGAGAAGCTTAAAAAAATTATTGGTTTTACAATAATATCCATATTGCCTGTATTACTAAAATCAAAATTACTAGCAGTACTAATCTTAAATTTTACAACACCTTATTTATTTACTTTTGAGCTAATTCTGAAAGCTTAGCAGAAGGTACTGCTATTATGATTCATAAATATTTACAACCTCATGTACACAATTGCCAAATACATCCTAGTAGAGAAATTGTCTTGAATCTCTTTTTCAAAAGTAAAATCAAACTTTGAATTATAGCTGTTTATTTCTCTTCTACTAATATACAAAAATGTAACAAATCACAGAATATGATTATTACATAGATCTAACAAGCTTTTCAATATAATCTTTATTTAATAATACTTAAAGACTTTAACATACATAATGATATTTGTAGCTTATTATCTAAATTTTGACTTATTAATTATTTATACTACTCTAACATATTTAACCTTGATGTATATGTTGACAACAAGCATTTTATATGATTAAACAATACTAGCTATAGTTATATTAACTATATCTGGAATGATTCATTTAATATTCAATTCTTTTTTTTATACAAACTTAATAATAACAACATCTTAATATTCAGTAATCATTTTATCTTTACATCTACCTAGACCTTTACTAATACATATAGCAAACCTTCATAATATTACACTGATATTAGTTACAAAATTTTTAATTATAAAGATATGTTACCTGACAAATAGACAAAATTCTTAGATCTTCTATCCTATAATCTTAGACTATACAATATACCACTTAACAATAATACTAGTAAAAGTATTGAAACCACCTAGTATAAGATTAAATATTTAATAATTAATACACAATACACTCTATTTCTAACAAAAAAAAAACTTATAAATATAGTTACAATTATCAATACTTCTTTCACTCTACATTACTTTATATATTATTTAAAGAACTTAGACATCTAATAAAGATTGTTAAACAAACTTACAACAACCTTAATATTAATATAATAAACTCTAAGATTCAGAATCTTAATAACAGATCTTATTGTGATATTCAGGTTCTTAATTTAAACAACTACTTTCAAATTCATATATGGATTCAACATACACAAGGCATTTGAAAATAATTATATCAAACTAGTTATACTAAAAACTCATTACTACTTTATCAACAAATTCAATAAGTTATAGAAAAGAAATATGAAACACTTACAACACATTTTAAACAAGCTATAAACAGCATTTTTAACTGATATAAGGCTTCTATTTACTTTTCTAATATCAAATTTCCTGATTAACTTATTACAAACTCTAACCTTATTAAACAGTATATACAATTACATTTCCATAACTGGACTGTATATCAACTAATTGATTAAGTACTATTTAGTAGCTTTTGATGCACACACATTATCAATCACAACTACATATCAATACTCAATAGTATAATTCTCTCAACTCTCTTATAACAGAAGAAGAAGTTCTTCAAACCTTATTAAACCTTTCTAACAGAAAAGACTATAAACTTACAAGAATTAGCTATAAAATGCTTAAACATATAGGCACTATCTGTATTCAAGCTATTACAACTTTATTTAATTGTTAACTCAATTTAGATCAAATCTTTAAGCAATAGAAACATAGTAGAATCTATTCCAAAATATAACACATTCAATAAAGACTTAAACTTTACTTATCTGATAAGTCTTATTGAACATATTTGAAAAGTTTATACAAAAATTATTATTATCAGAATTAGCATTGTGCTTTTTCAATATTATATTTTTTCATTATACAACTATGTTGCTTTACCTAACAATAGCACATTTATACCAATTTATATACTTAATAACCTTAATAAAGACTAATCATGCAACTATAAACCAATTTAGCTCTTATTACAAGATATAAGCAAAGCATATAATTCTGCCACTTGGGAGTTGATAACATAATCACTTCACTATGTTGCCATGCCCCTTATCAGTTATTATTTACAATATGACCAATAATAAGTACTTATTATAAAAATATAAAATTTAAAAAAATCAATATAAAGTTTTAATAAACATATAAACTAATGCTTTTTGTTCTTCTGATCTAAATTTTAACTAAAGTCAATATGATGTTTTACAAAGTATACTTTTCTTTATATTTAAATTCATTATTTTAAAAAATCTAATATAATATTCTTGTAAGTTGTGTTAATTAATGCTTTTTGTTCTGATCAAAGTTTATTATCCAAAAAAACTAAGATAATGTTCTTGCAAAGTATATTAGCTAGTACTTTTTATTCTTCTAATTTGAATTTATTACTTCAACTAGATCTAAAGAAATCAATGTAAAATATGTAAACTAATAGTTTCATTTTTCTGATCCAAGTTATTTTAAAATCTAGAAAAATCAAAGTAATGTTTTTGTAAAATACATTAATTAATACTTTTTTTCCTTCTTAACCATGTAAAACTGGTTATTAACAGTTTCGTTAAGTTAATAAAGTTATGTGATTTTAAAATTTAGTGCAGAAGTTTACTAATAACCTTGTTTTTGTAAAATTTGACTATTATTCAGTACTATAAATTATAAAACAAAAGTGCATCTTTGAAGACATGATACTTTCCAAGTTTTTTTTTTATTTTTCTTACTTTTAAAACATAAGGATATAAACTGTTTTTGTTACCGAATCATTTCACATTGTCCATAATGCAACTACCTTTTAGGAAACCCTGAAAACAACGATTTAAAACACCTCACCTACCGTTGTAATTCTGTAATTTACTATGAAAATTGTAAATTTCAAATTTCATATCGATGATAGTAAAAAATTTATTCACCTGATCTGCATTACAAACTCCGGTCTAAAAACCTTAGGTCCATATATACAGTATTTGGTATTTCAAAACGCATTCTATAACTAGCATTTGATGTTGAATATTTTCACTTAAAGGCCGGAAATTGGCATAGTGAAATTTCGCGTTATTTACAATTTCTTGCAATTTTTGGTTTGGTAATCCTCATCCCGGAATTTGAAGTCAAATAATAATCGATAATTTAAGAAGTATTTGATTTCAATGTACGTACTACTTGATTATAATAAATCAAGTAACGAGTTTCCAATCTTTCTGATAATCGATTCCTTTAAATGAACATACAGATATCGATACGTTGTACGTACGTACATATGTGTCTGTCTTGATTTGACGTATTAATCGGTAATTTTAGTTAAGTATAACGTCAAACATCCGAAAAGGCAGGCATGATACGCATACAGTATATATTTAGGGTTTGAACTTTAACCAGTCTCAGATATTTCACCAATTTCGGAGAAATCGGAATTTAAGTTATTGTTTAGCATTAAATTCAATTTCATTATCGCTATGGCCAAAAATTCAATGTCCAAAGATATAAAGAATGTAACGGTCTCAACTGTTAAAACTACTGTTAAAATCGCAGCTTCCTACATTCCTTTAGTTGATACTGTGAAAATTTTATTTGAAGAAATTTATAAAGTTTATGAGGATGCAGAATGCAATAAAGAAATGTGTGGTATCATGATGGAGCGGGTAGAAGCAGCAAAATATGCTCTAGAAAAAATGTTGAGAAAAGATGATGATTATCTCTATGAAAAAGAATATTCTTTATCCCTCAAAAGATTTGTAAAAATTTTGACCGAGATTAAAGAATTTACTGTACAAGTATCAAAGCTTAAAGGTCTTAGAAAATTTATTGAAGCTGGTAATATCAAACAACAAGCTTATAAATTGATTAGAGAATATAATGACTGTATGAAAGATCTACAATTTAGTTTGGCAATTGCTAATGAAAATGATAAAGAGGAAGAAGCTAAAAAATTTGATAGAGTTTTAGATGTATGTATAAATTATTCTAATGATTAATAATTTTAAATTAATTTTAAAGACTGCTTTTCATTTGCTGATTTTAGGAACTTGAGAAAGTTGATTTTGATGTCGGAATTGCAAATAACAAGCTTGATAAATTAGCTGAAGATATATCCGACATAAAAAATAAAATATCCGATGCCAAAACGCAAAACATCACGTTAAATGATCCCCCAACTGGATATTGTAAACGTGATTCTGTTATTAAGAAATATTATAAGGGTGCTGCCGTTGCATGTAAATCAATAGCATTAGAAGCTTCTGACAAGCAACATCGACCCAATTTAGCGATCCTTGAAAAATTAGGTTTATCACCATACATTCTCAAATTTTATGGTCTCTCATATTTCGACAACTGTGAACATATGGTTTTTGATTGGGCTGAATACGGAAATTTAAAGGATCTTTATGACTCTTATGATATTCCTTGGACTAGAAAAGTAGGGATTATTCGTAATATCTGCCGTGGTCTTGTATTTTTGCGTGACTTAGATATTCTACATCATGATATTAGATGCAAAAATGTTTTCGTAAGTATATTAATAAAAAATTTTATTATTTATCACGCAAGAACTGGTGTGAATTAGCAAGATACTGATATATTAATTAAAGATATTTGAAGGGTTAATTCCAAAACTTGGAAATTTTATACATTCACGTAAATCGACTGAAAATACTAGTTTGCTTTCATTTAAGAGTCGGATAGAGATGTTTCGTTGGATGGCACCTGAACAGATCGAAAAATGCCAAAACAATCCCGAGAAACGAGGATATACATTTAGTTGTGAAATGTTTAGGTAGATCTTATAAGAATCTTTATAGATATGATGATTAAATGTTGTATTTACTTTGAACCCATCATTTTTTCACACTTAGTTTTGGAATGCTTATTTGGGAACTTTGTTATGAGAAGATTCCTTATAAAAAGTATACAGACCCTAAACAAATAGCTAACGTTGTTACAAGCGGTAGACGAGAAAAACTTTTGCTTGGAAAATCAAACAATCCTAATAATACGAAGATTCAGGAAAATATTATTGAAATAATTATTAAAGGTAAGTTGAGATTATTTCCGGAAAGATTTTTTTTTATTTATCCTATTAAATTCAATTTAATAAATAGCATGGCAGCACAAGCCAGAAAAACGAATAGCCCTATTGGATTTACATAAGCACCTTGAAAAATTGGCTGAAGATTACCCAGTTCCTCTTGATGAACCATTGCTTTTGAAAAACAAAGTATTAGACTTGGGAGCAAGTGAAGAAGAGACGATGGAACTTGATGAAGGAATAAAGTGTCATCAAAGTAAAGAATATGAAATCGCATGGAAATGCTTTGAAGAAAATGCTAAACTCGGAAATCTAATAGCAAAATATTGGCAAGGATATTATTTATTTAATGGGTATTTAAAATCGGATAAAGAATTTGCATACAAACTTTTTAAAGAAGTTGCAGATAGTGTAGATAGTGGTGATGTCAGAGAATATCAAGATACAGTTTCCGATGAACAATATCAGAATGCAATTTCTGATGCACCACATCGGTATGCAGTTTCATTACTTAACGATGCTAATAAAAGGACAGAAAATCGCGATACAATCATACATTATTTAGAATTGGCAGAAGATAATGATAATCCTGAAGCAATGTATCTTTTGGGAGATATTTATGTGAATGGAAAACTTCAAATGGAAAAAAATGTGAAGTTAGGATTAAATTACTTAAAGGCAGCTTCAAAACACAATGGTACTAACGCTAAAGAAGATGCGTTGAAATTAATGCGAAAATTTAAAAGTTAAATTTCTTTTATCATTTAAGATAACTTGATTAAATTGATATTTTTTTTAGTTCATTATCCATTATCTATTTACTATATCTTATTTTTTATCATTATTGTCTTCTATTATCATTAGACCAATTAGTCAGTTTATTATTTATCGTTATGCAACAGATGCAGCTACCCAATATGCATCAATCAGATGATCTACACTAATCAAAACGATCGAATTTTTAACCTTACTCTAAGGTTAGAGTTATGACCAAACTAGGGCCTATCTTAGACCAAAATTATGCAAGGAATCTTTTTTATTAGTGCGAGATTGTTTGATCAAGAAAAACAACAAAAGTCTTAATTTTTTGGACCTTGTAACAAAATACTCGTAGTTAACAGTATATTTAACTTGTAAACCTTTGATATAAAGTGTACACTGAAGTACTTCGGCATAGAACTCTATAGAAAAAATATATCGAAAAAAAATCAAACATTGTTTCAGTCAAATATTGGTCATCTTTAGTCAAACTTTTGCGTTCGAACATATATTAAAACGTACAAGAGTTAGTAATATGGAAATAATACTCTGAAACCAAATATTTTGATGGGATAACTGGTTTAGTAAGTTTTTGATAATTTAAAGCGACTTGTATAAGTAGCTTGTTTATATAATTGATAATTGAGTCGTGTTGGCATGACTTGATTAGAATTTTTGCTAGAGTCTTTAATTTTTTTTAACTTAATTGATTTGCAACAGGGGGGACATTCGTTTTCGATGATTTCCGGGATCAACGTTACACGAATATTTATATATGAAACTTTAAAAAAAATAAATCAACCATATAATACTTTACTAATCAAAGAATATTCTAGTGAACGTCTTGTTAAAGAATTTAATTTGAATCATGTTGAATCACACAATAAAAAGTAGATTTATTAAGAGTTAAAGTACTGTCTAAAAGCAAAAAAAAGTAATACAATCAATAGTAAGAGAACTAAAAGTAAAAAAATAATTATAACACAAATATATATTATTATATATATAAATAATATATGCATTATATCAAAGCTTTATTATTTGTTACAGATAATAAAGTTCTTAAAAAGATTAATTAACAACATTCAGAAGTGTTTGTTAAGCTTATTCAAAAACAAACTTAAAATAGTAAGAACAATAAAAATAAGTATAATTTTATATAAAAATTTAAACAATTGTATTTTATTATAAAATTAACTAACAGTAAAGAAAATTATTAATTTGTATATTTACATAAATTTATTAGAACTAGATGAGATTTTAATCAAAATTTAAATAAGTTAGAAATTAATACTACTTGGCTTATTAAAGAACAATTAATCTAAAAATTCTTTAAGAATATATAATAAAATATAATTTAATATATTAAATAAAACTAAAAATAAAAGCATATAGATAATTTTTAGATATAACTTTTTTAATGATCTTCTAGTTAATAACAACAATAAATTGAACTATAAAAAATACTATAGCAAGATTAAGAAGCCAATATTCTTAGTTTTACATAAAGTAGATTATTATTAATAAAATCAAAATAGATGTAAAATACTAAGAAGCAGGCATACTTATGATTGTTTAAAAAGAGATCAAGTTTTTTTTAAATAAACTTTTTTCATTTTTTAACATTCAAACCAGAAGTTTTTTTTAAGAACAATTGTTAAAAAACTTAAATCAAAATTATTAGAAACTTAAAACAACTACTATACAATTATAAAACTTATACAAAAAATTATACACAAAATTTTATTATCTCTTACTTTTTTTTAAGAAAAATTTTATAAAAATGAATAATTTAATTTATTCTCTTCAAAAGATTAACATCAGGGTGTGGGTCCCATAGCTTAGCGGTTAAGCTCCCATACCCTCCACAGTCAAGGTCAATGGTTCAAGTCCGGCTGG
>CAJVQA010010813.1:0-11148 GCA_910591915.1 Cetraspora pellucida | reverse complement strand
CAATTAGATATTATATTTAAAAAATTAAAATAATTATATTTTTTAAAAAAATTAACTATAACAAAAAAGTTTATTAAGTAAACTATATTTAACTCTCTAACAAAAAAGATTCTTTGTATAATTTTATATATAATTTATATATTTTAAATTTTTATTTTAAATTTAATATCTAAATTTTTATATTTTAATTTAATAATGACAAGTGTAAAAACTAATAAATAGCTTTTAATTAGCTATTAACAAGTGGCTTACAAGTAACTTAATAAATATTAATTATATAATATTTATATAATAAAAATATTTCAAAAAATTAATAGATTTCTGTAAAGTCAAGCAAAGAAAAACTAACAAAATGGTTTAAAAGAATTGAAGAAACTATACTAGAAAACAAGAGCAATAGACAACTTAAACCAGAATTTATATTACCAGAAGGAAATAAAGAGTTATTACTACAGACAACCTTAGTCAGATGCTCAAATGATAACAGAAAAAAAGAATGGATCATACTAAAGGCACTATGAATAGGAAAAAAAAAATCTAGTAATTAGGAAATAGTTGCAAACATATCTAAAAAGATGCTTACAAAACATTAGAAAACAAAACTACAAGAAAACAAAACAGGCCAGTTTTTGGAAAAATGCAATGATTGCAATCTAGACCAAATTGGAAAACAAAAAAGTTGTAAAAGATAAAATAATAGAAAAGATATCCAAGGCTCTCTCTTAAGACTTATTAGTAAAAAGAAGTATCCAAACTTAAAGTAAAGCAAGAAATGATAAGAGAACTGAAATATAATAAGTCAATTAAGCCAAGCAAACATGAAAGCCCAATCAAAGAAATAGTATGTGAAGATTTAGACATAGAGCTTATAAAAAAGCAACAACTTAGTTAAGTACTTAAAGAAGAGCTAGTTTATAAAAACCAAAAAAACAAACTAAAAAATAATGAAGAGCTGATTTTCTATACAGATGGATTACTCAAGAAAACATTAATAGAAAACTTAATAAAGAGTAATCACATAGAAGTAGAGTAGGTGCAAATAGATAGTAAAGAAGAAAAAATAATTGATAAAGGTACAATTGGCACATAAAATTGATTCTTATTAACAAAATCAGAGTTTTTTGTAATCTGGTATATACTACTAATAACACCAAGAAAGAAAAAAGTCAAGATTTATACTGATAGTGCAGCAGCAATAGCAGGTCTTGACAAAAAAAAAAAGTTAAAGTTAAGTAAATATTGAGTTAAAGAAAAAAATTATAATCTTAAGAGAAATATACTAGAGTTACTTAGTTTAAAGAAATTAGAATTAGATTTAGTTAAAATAAAAGATTATAATTGTAACAAATAGAATGATAGGACAGATAAATTAGTAAAAGAAAGAGGTAAAATAAATAATTTTAATAGAATAATAGAGGTGCCACCTTCAAATTCAAATGTTTTGCTCTGCTAGAAAAGTTTAGTGATCAAAAGCCCAACAAAAAAGTTTATTAAAAACATACTAGAACTTAAGGTCAGAGCAAAATAAAGATTCATATTATTAATTTAAAAAATAGAACCAACTTCAGAAAAAGAAGAACACAACTGGTCAATATTATGGAAAAACATTAAGAGTCAAAGTGGAACAAAATGTACAAGTATGAAGAGGAACAGAAAGTTAGCAACATTAATTAAATGTATAAATAAAAAGCTATCTATACTTAAGACCTTAGCACAAAGATGACCAGATTTATACAAAAATACAAATTGTATACTATGTAATAAAAAATCATAAAGAAAATCAAGACTATCTAGCTATATGCAGTAAGCATGAAAAAGGATGTAACTGTATAAAAAATATGGCAATCGATTTGGCATAGACAATATTTGCAAAAGAAATCCAGAAAAAGACAAGTAAAGAAGAACTTAAAAAGTTTCTATGAGGAACTTCAAAAAAAGAAAGATTAGCAAGCAGATTCAAAATCATTAAAGATCTAATACAAGAAAAAGCCAAACTGACAGTACAAGATATTACATAATTTTTAAAGAAAACCAAGAACTTTATAACAGTGTTCACAAATACAGCATGAAATAGTTTTTTGAAAAAAACATTGTAAAATCATTACTGATTAGGAAAAATTAACAGAAATTAATACTACAATTAAAAAAAAAGAAAAAAACAAAAAACAAAACTTCTCAAGCAAAAGAATACAAAAAGAAAAAAAAGTTACAAATATAGTTGAACAAAACCAAGTCATGAGAGAAAAAAAAAAGAATAACAAAATTCAAATTTAGAAAACATGACTTGATTCAGTTTTTAGTTTTGTAAATAGAACATAAGATCCTTTTTTCAAAGTTTTAAGGCTAGCTTAATATAGTTCTGAGCCAGAAATAAATCTCTGGCCTGTGTAGCAAACTGCTCTTAGGCACTCACAGAAGTAGCTGAAGGATGTTAAACCAAAATTTAAGCCAACTTGTACAATATGTATACAAGAATCTTAATAAAGGTGATCAGTAAGGCTGTCTAAGTTAAAAAAAAAAAGTTTAAATACTTTTATTAGTATTGTTATTAAATAGTATATTGTGTAAACTAAGATTTTAAAAAAGAAGATTTGAAAATTCTGTCTATTTGTCAATTAATATAGCTTTATTTTTATTTTTATTTTTTTTTAATTTCCTACTGCATGGTCGCTAGTAGGCTGCAGCTGACAGCTGTTTTATTAGTTCATATTTTAAGTTCATGGGACCTTCTATCAGAACCCTGTCTATATTTTACATTATTTGTGTACATTTTTACAGTACTATCTATATACTAATTTTTGTGTTTCTATTACCCTGGAATTTTACTGGGATTATTCCTAATTGGGGATTCCTTTGTTCTATTATTATCCTTAGCCCTCTAATCATCACAGCCTTCTTATATCAGGTCTGTTGCTATTTAAAAATCTGGGTACCAAAGATCTTCTTATTTCCATAGTTCACAGTTAGCTGTGGTTAATTAACAATCATGGTCCTAACTCAGTTTTCATTTCCTGTTGGACTTGAACTGGCAATCTTGCAATTGGTGACCTGGGAGTGTAACCACTTCACTATTGATTTGCAGATTTTAATATAGCTTTATAGTTAAAAATTCTGTAACTAATATTAGTATAATAATATAAAGGTTTACTATATGCATTAATAAAGGTCTAGATAGATGTACAAATAAAATGGTCACTAAGTGTTAAGTTATTGCTATTATCAAGTTTGTATGAAAAAAGAATTGAATAATATATAAATCAGTCCAAATATAGTCTATATGATTATAACTAGTATTATTTAACTATGTAAAATGCTTGTTGTTAACATGAATACTAAAATCAAACATATTAAAATAATATAGATAATTAAAGTATAATAAACTTTTGATTTAATTGATTAATAAATATAAACAATAAACATGATCATTAACTAATTAAATTAATCACAAAATCTAATATATGAGAAACTAATATTGATATAGCAAAACTTTGATTTTTACTTATTATAATCTAAATAGTAATCTTATTTTATTCCAAATTATTACAGCTTATATGAGATAAATTATAATCTTTTTTATTTTTTTTATTTATTTATTTTTTTTTTAAAGCTGATGTTATCAGTAGCTATTACTGTTATTTGTGTTTTGACCAATGCATTATATATGACTTGTACAAGATAAGTGTGCAACTAGCCACATGTGTAACTTTTGGTTACTTATTTAAATAGTCTGCCCAAGAGTTCTATATTAGCTGCCATGCCTGTAATCTACTAGGAGAGTACCTATTTAAACACTTTTATTCTTATATTATACCCAGACAAGTAATATCTAGTTTTTGTACAACTAAGTGCCATCTAACCCAACATTTAGCTTTTCCTTTTTGTATATTTGTTAAGCTATTAAATATTCTAGAATACATCACCTGACTGTAAGGTTCTGAGGTACTTCTTTGTTAACTACCTATCTACTCTATGAAACATTAACAAGACTAGCCCTTGTAGAGTTCACCTAAACTCTAGCATCTACTTCACAGCATATCCTTAGTACTTATAGTATACCTCTGCTTTGACTTCAGACTCCCAATTCAGATAGCTCAGTAGGATTGTGACCTGTTCTTGGTATATCAAGCTGGCCTAATATCCTTTTCCTCTAGTTTAGTTTTGGCAGCCTGGTTGATGATACCCCTTACCTGAGGTTCTTGCCCATCTGGCTCCTTCACATTGGTATCTGTTTTCTAGATCTAGTCTTTACAGTAGTACTGTTAAAGATCTGTATTACTTCTCTACTCAGGTCTTTTCAAGTGGGTTCTAGTTTCCCAGTTTTACAAATTTACACAGCTATAAGAACTTATTTTAGATTTGCACTACCCAGTACTGGTTTGCATTTTTCTATGTAACTAAGATTACACAGATGCCCTGTAACCTGCCAGTCATGCTAGTGCAACCATAGTTACAGGTATCCTATCCCAACTGATTGACAGAATGCTATTGCCATAATACTATCTATGTATTACATAGGTGATTATTCAAATTTTCACTGTCAGTGGGTTTTAAACTCACAACCTACCACTTAGATGGTTGACAACTTATCTACTTCACTAAGTCACCACACTCTTAAATTATAATCTTTAATTTATATAATACTAATTATTGCTTATATATTATTAGGTCATCTAATCAAACCAAAATTATATTAGATCTATTTATTAGTTTAATCCTAATATTAAGCAATATATAAAGATATAAGTATTAGTATAAACTTATTCATTAAAATAATATGTTAAAATAATATATTAAAATAATATATTAAAATAATATGTTAAAATAGTATATACAAAGTTTTTCAAATCCAAATCTTATACATAATATAATTTTTTTTATTAACTATTGAACTGTGTTTTTGATATTTAGAACTTACCTATTACAAATATAAGAATAAATAATAAAATTATTCTTTTTTAAGCAAAGTTTTTAGTAATACTAATTTATACTGATCTTTTTTGACAAAAAACATATTAAGAGTTAAAAAATATAAAAAAAAGTTTTTTTTTAAAATTTTACTATGTGAAACCATAAGTTACCAATTAACAATATGGTTTTTTATAATAAGACTTAGTTTAAAAATTTTTTTTTATGTTGTATAACATAGAGTTTTATAAACTAATCAAATTAAATATCTGCTATGCTAATAATTAATAAGTTTGAAATTAAAAAATAAGTTACAAATATCATTAGTATATTGAAGTTTTTAAATATTATTGAATAAAGATTGTATTAAAAAACTTGTTGGATCTATATAATAACAATATTTGTATTTTGTTACATTTTTGCATATCAGTAAAAAAAAAATAAACAGTTATAATTTGAAGTTTAATTTTATTTTTGAAAAAAAAATCTAAAGCAATTGCTCTATTAAGGTGTATTTGACAATTGTATAAATAAGGTTATAAATATTTGGTTTGGTTTTTTTTTTTAGTATTAAGATAACCTTTTTTGGTTTTAACTTTTTATTAATACTTATATTAAGTACATGTTTATATTGGTGTATTTATATTAAACTTACAGATAAGTATACAACTGGCTATATGTATAACTTTTCTTATTTACTTATTTAAGAAGTTCATAGTATAACAAAAGTTTTATTTTATTGGATGTTTGCAGATTATATGAAATTAGATTGTGATTGGCTAGTTATTAATATATAAAAAAAAAAATTTTTTTTAGTTATTTAAAATTTGAAATTTTATATATTTAATGCAAAAAATTGAGGTCAAGTTTTTGATAAGTGTTTTGCTATTACTATAATTAGGTTCTGGCAGTTAAGCTTTAGTAAAAGTTATAGTATAATCAAAATTTGCATTAGTAATAAAGTTTAATAGAATAAAGTTTATAGTCTTGTAGTTAAACTTGTTATCATTAACATTTTGTCAAATCAAAGTTTTTTTTGTTGCTATTGCCATCTTTTGTAATTATCTTTGTTATTATTCTTTGTTATAAACAGTTTTATTGTTGGTAGTTTTGATACTGCTAGCTTTCACCTTTTGTTATTATTCTTTATTTTATTACTATTAATTTTGTTACTGCTAGTTGTTACTGTCAGTTTCATTACTATCAGTTTGCAGTTATTAGTTATTTATATAGTAGTAAAATTTACTAATATAGTAATAATATATGTTCTTTTTAATTCACTATTATTCTAATTTTTATTAAAATAAAAACAAAAAAGTAAAATAAGGCAACAACAAAACTATGGGCCTTGTGCAATTATTGACTGCATCTATATTAATATCAAATACCATGTTATTATAAATACTGTATATAAGAAATGTTTGAAAAATCAGATACTAGATTCATATTTGTATCTTAATATTAGAAAACAACTTTGTTACTCCTATTATTGCAAGATTGTAGAAGCTAACAGGACTCAATTAAGGCATAATCTAAAAAAAGTAAAGACTTAAGATAAAAGAAAAGTATTAGAACCAGTAGATTTCTAAGCAAGTAATTGTTATATAGGTAATGTTTCTTATGTTTAATACTCTATAGTTTGTATATATATATTTTTATTAAATATAGTAAATATAAATTTCATATTTGCATCAAATATTAATGCATTAACTAAAGTATTATATTATCAGCAATGCTAAAAATATGCTGATTTAGAACTCAATCAAGTAAAATTTAAATACATAATAGAGAATGTTAGTTCTTAACATAAGAGTTTTTTTAAAAGTATAATAAATATAATTATTTCTAAAGAACAATCAACATATAGTATAAATGAAGCCAAAAAGTTAATTGTAAGCTTATATTAAATAATTGCAGAATTATATAATAAATTTGTTAATAAGTATAAGTTAGAAGTAGAATTATACTTAATGGCATTAGGTGCTATATAGAAGGCTGTTGACACAATAGCACATTTTGGATATTCTGCATGTACTAAAACAGTAGATGAATTTTATAAAAAAATTTAAAAAGACCATATGCTTAAAATTAAACAACATTTTATAAACAATATAGGTTATTTATTTATTAAATAAAAAATACATATAGTTAAATATTAAATTATTATTATTTTTTTTGTTTAGAAAAATTTGTTTTATATTTATAATATTGACAATTATTATACAATTCATAAGAATCATAGACCTGATACTACATTAATCTCAGTTGTAAAACATTTTACAACCTTTGTAACAAAGCCAGTTGCAGAACATTTATCTGTATTACTTAAATTAAATAATATTTTAGTTTATAATTTAGCAAAGATTAAAACATATAGAATTTGTTAGTATTTGTTTTATAAATATAAAGAAATTTTTAAGATACTATATTTGAAATATTAGGGTTATTTAATTATTAAAAACTTTGATCAAATTAAAACCTTAATAGTTTATAGTTATGTAGATAACATAATTGAATGCAAGAAAAAGAATTAATAGAAGAACTTAAATTAGTCAGATTTAAAGAGCAGAATTTACATTCTTTTTTTTTTAATTTTTTAATTGTTAAGGTGAGGTCATGCCCTCAAGTCTTTATTAGTATATTGGTTATAGCTAGTACAATTTTTATCATACATCATCTATTACTATATATCTATTCAGACATAGAACTCAGACGTCTTTATCTGTAACCTAAACCTATCAGAGCTTTGTATTGTATCCCACTTACACCTAACCTGGATTTTTGATTATATTAGGTAATCTGCATATTCCTCCCATGTCTTACAACCTATTTTTCACAACTCCCAAATTGGTCTATCAGGTCGTTTGCTCCTTTTGAGCTCCCATCTTTGGTTTGCCCGAAGGGTGCCTTTCTAGCACGTATCTTAAGCCAGATTCCTGCTGCCACTGCCATTTTCTCAATTCAGGTACTGGTAACACGTATCTCAAGCCAGATCCCTGCTGCCACTGCTGGTTTGCAACTCTTCTTGGTCTTAGCATTATTCAAATAGATTATGCATTTAACCTGCCCCTTAAATACTCCCTTTTATGGTATAGTGGAACTATGTTTCAGAAATGGTACCCCATTTTCTTCTAGCCATTGGTCATCATTTCCTTTCTACTTAAACACATGAGGACTTATCTTGTGTTTGTACTGCCCAAAGCCGGTTTGCATCCTTCTGTGTACACTGATCTATACAGATACCTGTATAAATCTGCATTTTCACAGATGCCCCATGCTTGTTCGCAAAGGTCACTTCCAATTTAGGTATCTCAACTTTGATTGATACGGTATTTATGTTGGTGTGTTCTACTTGTTTCGTTATAGGCTTCTATATAGGTGTGATCAGAGTTCCGGTTTGGTACCTTTAGATATACAGGACAGGCTACAACTTCTCTATACGTACAGCTACCTTCTATTTTCAGTCGTTCCACAATGCCAGAGGTGCTTCCAATCTTGATAAGGCTAATCCTTTGTCACAGACCTTCTATGCATGTACCATTTCTCTTATCACTCCAGTATGTGTTACCTTTGTATCACCCTCCCAATCAATTACTTCTCAAGTTGGATGTGAAGATGTTGGTACTGCCCCGTCTCTGAAGGACTTATATGTGCAATATTTCATGTAACAGAACCTTCTGTGATGCCGCTGTCACCCGTAGTGCCTGCTCTCTACAAAGTCAGTCTCCTTCTGGGAATTTCTTTTTTCTGTCATGTACTGCACTTGAACTTAACCACAGGGCTTCATGTTCAATTACTGGTTCCTTATAGATTACAGAGACTAAAATCTTTTTGATTTTGCCTTCAGCCGGACTTGAACCGTTGACCTTGACTATGGGGGTATGGGAGCTTAACAATTAAGCTATGGGACCCACACCCTAACAGAAGTTTATTTATAAAGATCTAAATAGAGAAATAATATAAATTTTAATAATATTATTATAAAAATTAAATTTAAAAACAAATATTAAGATAAAGAGAAGATGAGGTCTCATAACCTAGTAGTTTAGGCATCCCTCCTTCTACAGACAAGGTTAACAGTTCAATTCTAGCTAGAGGCAAAAACTTTGTAATCTATAGAAGCATATGAATATACGTGAAGCTTTGTGACTAAGTCTATATGAATAGAAGATCAGTATATAAGGAAGTTCCTAGAAAGAAGTTTTTCAATATGGAGAGTTGGCACTTGATGCAAGAGAAGCAGTGAATATACCAGAAATAAAGAGAAGGTACACTAGTGGGTGATACAGTAAACATAAAAAAAAACTATGAAAAAGGAATGTATTTACTGAAATTTGAACACCTTTGGCATTAAAACCAATTTAGTAGATACGGGTTATACTAAGTTAGATCTAAGTGATAATCTTGGTACCAGCTTAGTAAGCTTGCATCAAGGATGAATCAAGGGTTATAGATACTCGATAACATCTAATAGGGTAGTATTTTGATATAAATAGTAACCAAGTAGCCCTAACCTAATATATCAACATAATGATAATATAAGGGTTGCACATATATGCAATAGTGTTGAAAATCAGAAACTTTAAATAGAAAACCCACAGATAGGTTTCAGGTATGGCAATTAGTAGGTAACCTGCAGGCAGAGCCTTTAAATAAACAATAATTAAAGTTGTATATGTAGCTAATTGTAGCCTCATTGATAGACTTTGTATATAATAATGTAATCATATATATTACTTAATAAAAGATATATAGGTAAGATTGTTGCTTCAAAGTGAAAAAAACATATTAATATAAAGAAATTAAATAAACAATAGCCTTTAGATAAGAAATATTATTAATCAAATTATATTAAAAGAAAAAAATATTAGATCAAATTTAATATATTAAAAATAGATTATAATTTTTCTAAGTTATCTAAATTAAAAGTTTAAAAACAAAATAAAATATATTAAAGTACTAAGAATATATTATAAAAAAATAACTTGAATACTAATATAAAAAAAAAATATAGAATATGATGATTTAGTGAAATGGTTAGGTTATCAATCTCTCAAGTAGTAAGTTGGATGTTCAAATCTTATCAATAATAAAAAATTTGAATAATCATTTATATAATATTCATATTATTATAACTATTACCAATAATTGAATTAAAATACCTATAATGGCAAATTATAGAGTATCTGTATAAGTATGACATTGCACAAAGTAATATAAACTAATAATCAGGCAATATAAATACTAGATAAGTCCTTGTAATTATATAAATTCATTGAAATTAGATAACAAAAAATTTATTTGAGAAGGTCTGAATAAAAAAATAATCAGATCTTTAACAACTTTACTATAAAGCTAGTTTTATAAAACAGATATCAAGGGTGTGGCGACCTAGTAAAGTGGTCAGGTTGTCAACCTTCCAAGTGGTAGGTTGGGTGTTCAAATCCCATCGATAGTGAAAATTTGAATAATCACCTATGTAATATTCATATTATGACAACTGTTACTAACGATTGAGTTAGGATACCTGTAATGGTAGTCACACCAGCATTACTGGTAGGTCATGGGGTATTCGTGTAACAGGTCACATGACATTGTCCTTTGGGACAAGGTTGTGGTTACATAAAGAAATGCAAACCAGCAATAGGCAGTGCAAACACTAGATAAGTCCTTGTGGCTGTGTAAATCCGTTGAAATTAGGTAACAAGAAGTCCAATTGAGAAGACCCGAGTAGAAAGGTAGCCAGATCTTCAATGGTCCTACTGTAAAGGCTAGCCTTATGAAACGGATACCAAGATCGAAGTAGCCGGATAGGCAAAAACCTCTAGGTGGTAGGTACCACCAACCAGGCTGCTGGATCGAGCTGAAGAAAAAGGATATTAGGCCAACCTGATATACCAATAAACCAGTCATAAGTCCTATCGGGCTATCTGGATTGGGAGTTTGGTGAACCGGCAGGGGTATACTAAAATATTTCGGATATACTGTGAAGTAGATGCTAGGGTTTGTGTGAACTCTACAAGAGCATAGTGGTTTAATGGTCAGCCCTGACCGCAAGTGTTGGTTCTGCTATAGCGATACCTAGATCAGCTATAAAAATGGGTACAGAAGGCTCTAAGGAGTTTACCTTGAGAATAAATTAGTCCTAAGGTTGAAGATGATGATCTGGTACATCTGAGATGACCAGTAATGTTAACACAGGTTACAGGTTCAGAGGGTTTAAAGTGGAACACCCAAGCAGGG
>CAJVQA010010812.1:0-11150 GCA_910591915.1 Cetraspora pellucida | reverse complement strand
ATATATATATGTAACTATTTTAAATTATTAATAAAGATATAAGCAAGGCCTCACCTTAATACCAAAAAAAAAAAAATAATATAAACTGGTTTTATTGTAAATAAAATGTTATTAAGCTAATATAGTTAAATAATATTTTGTAGTTTATTTCAAAATTTAAGCAATTTGTCCAAAAGTGCACTATTAGCCTTTTCTTAATGCTTGTATTCACAAATATTATGTCTTTGCTTAAAATTATATAACCAATTATTTGACACATTAAATTTATTTTTATTTAGTAATTGTACAAACTTTTTTGTCTTATTTTGGATATAATAACTAGTTAAGATCTGTTTATTTTCTATTATGTGTTTAATTCAAAATGTGACAGCTGACTCAATATTTACAAAAACAGATTTTTTGTTTTTTTTTATTATTTGCACCTGAATTTAAATTAATGAATAATTAATAATTTGTTTTTACTAAAATTTTATTACAAAAAGATTTAGTAATCCCAAATTTGGTTATAAGATTATACAATTTTTAATATTATGCTCTTTTTTTTTTTAAAGACACAAATCATATTATTGGTTATTAGTTAAGATAACTCTTTTTTTTTATAACATTAGATTTATTTTCAATTTGTTACTTATTTGTAACTGTATTTATATTGAAAAAATTAAAAATAATATAAAAAAAAAATTTTAAACTATAATAGTATTACACAAAGTTTCATTATACTGCAAATATTTTACTTTATTAAGATATTTGTTATATTAAGATAATTTTTTTATACATAGTTGTAAATTACTTTATAATTTGTTATATCAAGGTTTTATATTTAAAATTTATTATATTAGAATAATTTTAAACACAAGAATTCTAGTTAGAAAAAAAATTCATTATAATAATAATTTCAGTTTATTTTTTTTTAAATATTAATGGTGAGGCCATGCCTTTAACTTTATTGAAATTCAATTGAAGTTTTTATAAAAAAAAGCTTGCTTTTAAATTACATATGAAGAATAAAGACTCAGACATATAATCTGCGACCTAAATCTATAATTTCAGTTTATTAAAGTTCATTATATTGAAATTATACTATAATTTTAAATTATAATATACTTTATTTAGTTTTTTGCATTACTATTATATATAGTTATATTACTAAATTACTTTTAGCTCTAGACACTCAATGTAATATTATATCTATACTTTTCTATATACTTTTTTTTGTAGCTTTTACTATGTATTTCAATTATTATTACCAAACTATTAAAAAAACTATAGATTATTTATTATATCTGAATTTCTTCTTATCTTTAATCTAACAGTACCTATCTGTTTACTTTCTATAGTAATCTTTCTTTTTTCTAAATTAGTTAATTTTGGCAATTTTTTGCTCTTTTTGTTATCAGTTTGATATATATAGCCATATATATTTTTTAGTATTCTGTTGACACAGCTAAACTTATTAAAATCTGGATTATTATTTTACAGTTTATTATATACTCTTTTTTAGTTGTATTTTTATAGTTGGTTTGATCTATAGTTTGATTATATATGTTTTTTGCAAACTTTTTTGCAAGTATACTATTGATTATATACTGATGTATTATCTATTTAGTATTATAAAAAAAACTAGAATCTTGACTTATTGTATACAAATATGATGTCTATTATTTGCATTATATTATATAATTACTTTAGAAAATATTTATCAAGTTCTTTAAAAGTATTTATTTAAGATATTTCCATTCTAGTTAAACTAATTTTTTGTTATAAATCTTATTTGTATATATTGTATTATTTATTATTCAATTATAATTACTTAGTATTATTCTTCTAATTAAGTACTTTATAAATTAAATTCAAAGATGTTAATACTATTTTATGTTCTGAGAGTTTACTTACACAATATTGTTATATAACTAAACCTTTTGTAATACTGCTGTTATATATAATGTCTTCATTCTGCATAGTCATTTTTTTTAAAAATTTTTAATCTGTTATTATACTTTATTTTAAAATTTTTTATAAGATTTTGCATTCAATTTGACTTTTATTTTAGGTTATAAAGTTAAAATTCTAAGATTTTGCTTTTAGTTTAACTTGAATTATTAATCTAATTTTTAGAAAATTAGCAACTTTACTATTAAGCTATAAAAACTAATTTTTTTTGGTTCTATATTAATTTAATATAAATAAGAAATTAAGCAAATAATAGTATACTTAATTCAAGTTTGGTTAATAAATTTTAAAATAAATTTACTTATTATTATTATTTATAAAGATGTTTAAAACATAAATTTATTATATTTATAAAATCTATATTAAGTTATATTATATAAAAAATTTTAAACTTAAAGTAATTATATTTTAGTAACTGTTTATTTAACTTAATAAAAAAAATTTAATCTATTAATCATAAAATTAAAATATAAAAAAATTTATAGTTATGTTTCAAAATCACAAATCATAGAGTTGCTGATTCAAATTCTAGTAATAACAATTGTAAAGATGTATTTTTAAAAATAAGAAACTGCAATATTATAAAATCAAAAATTTAGAACATTTAAGAACAAACTTATTTATAAAAATGACAAGTAACTTGCAGTTGAAAAACTATGTGATAAAAAATATAAATTAAAACCTGATTTGAAATAATTAAAATCATAGAATATAATATAAGGCTGAAGTTTGACATTTATAAATAATATATAAACTTATAACACATAGTCAGTTTTGAATAAAATCTAATAAAACTTTCTAACTTCAGTAAAAGTCAGTATGATAAATTACTTTTGAAAAGTTTAAAAGTATAGACCAAAAAAGGTTAAGGTCTAGTGATCTTCAATATTAAGAACAATGTTTGAAAATATATACAGATACAAAAGATCTTAGCAAGATTGTTAAAAAAAAGAAAAAAAATTTTATAGATTTAAACAAATAGTTATTTAAATATTATCATATAAAGTTTTAAAAAAAATTAAGTAATTATTAAAACAAAAAGTATGGCTAAGTTTTTTTAAATTTTTTTTTTTAAATATTAAGGTGAGTACTTGTGACTCAGGATTTTATTAATAGTATATTTGGCTAATAAATGCTTTACAACCACAAGGAGCAATCATGAGAAGAGTGTACAACTAGCCACTCGTACAACTTTAGTCATTGTCTAATTTAAGTAGTCTGCCCAAAGGTTCTATACTAGCTACCATATCTGGAACCTACTTGTAAGTTTTCTATTTAACCATTCTGTTTCTGTATTCACTCATCTACCTCTGCCTACTAATGATTCTGACTGATTGCTAGTAAAAATATGCTATAGTTACTAAGTCTTTAAAACAGTTCACTCATATAAGGAACCTTTAAGCATATACTAAATCTTTTAGAATTTTCTGTATTTCATTTTTATAGCTAATTTGATATCACTATGACTAAGACCAACACTGACAATTAGAACATATTATTAAACCACTATGCTCTTGTAGAGTTTACCCTAATCCTGATACTAAATTCACAATATATCCTTACTACTTTGATATTTAATTCAAATTCCATCAAGCTGCTATTCCAGATAATCTGGAAAGGTAGATCAAAATCATATACTTCTGGTTCACATATTTGCTGACATGTGCCCTTTTCTTCTGAAACCTTGAAATTTTAATAGCCTGATTAGTTCATCTGGTTCCTCCTCAAAGACTAGCACATTTGTCTGGTTTTACAAGTTCTAGTTCTGTTTTATAAGTTTAGTCTTTATAGTAACACTGTCGAAGGTTTGAATTATCTTTCTATTTGAGTCTTCTAAGTGGGCTTCTGTTTTTCTACCTGGTTTCTATGATTTACATAGCCTAAGAACTTATCTTGGGTTTACACCACCTGGTACCAGTTTGTGTTTCCTTATACAATGTTGTACAAGTGCCTAGACCTTCTAGTCATGCTGATATAACACAGGTTACAGGTATCTTATTTTAACCAATCACAGAAAACAGTTAGCTGTAACACAGAAAGAATTGCAAATTTTCACTATCACTGGGATTTGAACTCTAGACCTGCCACTTGGGAATTGACAACCTATCCACTTCACTAGGTCACCACACCCCTTGTTTTTCTAAATTTTAAACAATATTATTTTAATAACTAACTATCTAAAATCAATAAAAAGTTTTCTTTTGTTTTAATTTTATTGTTTTATATAATTAAAAAATTTTTATTGATTTTAAATAAATAATTATTAGGATAGTTTTGCTCAAAGTTTGAAAAATTTTATATGGCATAAAAACTTAGAAAATTGTCACACATACATAATCTAGCAAATGCAAAATAAGCTTAACTTGAAATTTGATTGAACAAATTCGCAATTGTTTTGATTTGATTTTGATTGGATGAATTCGTGATTGTTTTGATGATCAGCGCACTAAATTTGGCCGTTACACAACCTATCAAACAATTATAAATACACAAATTTTTATTTCGAAAACAATAAGTTTATTTTTTCGTTCTAAATATACTTGTATTTTTAGAATCGATAAATAAATCTGTCGGATACATCACTATAATGCTGCTTGGTTAGCGGAGCAACAGAAACAACCCGCAGTTTTTTTAAATGGTTCTAGCGTTTTTTCGGCGTAATGAAAAAAATATAAAGCAGAAAGTCTTTGGTAGCCTCTATGTTCTTGAGTATAGCCGTTAAACGAAACTTTTTGAAAGTCAGAACTAGTTTTTTGACGTTCATCGGTTTAATATGTGATGATGGGCGAAAGTCTATCTTTACGAAAACAGCTAGTTTCATATAATGACTATATAGTTCTAAGTAATATTCTTATGTGACGTTCGGGAACAATACGCTATTAATAGATTTTCGAACCTTATTATAGTTTTGGTTATTCTTTTAACAAATCAAAAGAATAACAAGGAAATGAAAGTTAGAACTTTGTGTTTTAATATTCGTTTCCTGAATTATGTTTGTGATGATAATTAACAGTAACATATTTACTGTATTATTGTCTAGATAATTTTTAGATATTTTAGCGGTGTGGGAATGTGTGATCCTAGTGAATAATTAAAAAATTAGCTAACCCGATTTTTTTTTTTACTACTGTCGACAGATCAATTTATATGACTATGTGTTGATACCTATACTTTTAACCATAAAGTGTATGCTTGAAGCGTTAATCTAATTCACAACATCTCTTAGCAGTAACTACACCGATAATATATTGAATTGGCAATACAATGCATGGATTCGGATTTTCTACTGGCATGGATATTTATAAGAACTTAATAAATGGAATGTAATCATGGAAGGTTCAAATGACGTAGATGCAGATTAAATTCAAAAGCAATTCTTAGATACCAATAAAATAGTCAGAAAATTACCAATTATCTTACCAAACATAAGATTCGATGTACACTAGCAAAGTAACTAATATAAAAAATTACGGATGTTATTAAAGGTATTTATTTGAAAATTATTCTTTATATATCCTTAAATTAATTATATTTCTTTATTATTAGATCTTTCTCAGTTTAATCCTTATATTTATAATTAATATACGATATTTTTATAGCGCCGTGACGCCATAGTAAGTCTTGTGAATCACATGTAGTGATCATTTGGGGGTCGTTTAAAGCCTTGCACCTTACGAAATTTCCCTATATATGTCCCGTATTATTCCGAACAACCCGACAAAATGGCTATCTAAACTGGTCTTGATGCACTAAGTAAAAGTGTCAGAAATGCGATTTTACTATATATATATTAACCTTCTAGCCTATGTATAACCCTAACCATTAGTATTAATTAAAAATCGGAAAACCGGAAGGTGCCAGGCTTTAAACGTCCCCATCATTTGGTTATGTAACACGTAATAATATGCATAACGATAATATTGTTTTTTTTTTTAGTATTATTAACGCCAACGTGTTTATTTTTTCATCGTAACATAGTATCAACGTAGTATCATAATTTCTACATGTTTATCTTCTATAATATACGACTCTACCTTACCTTTTCTGATCTTTGCATTCAGCACTAATCCTATTTTTAGAACAATAGCCAATCTGGAATGTTCCATTAGTGTTGCAGATTTTTGGTAAGAAATGAATGCATTATAATATCTAATATTATATGCTTCAACAGTGTCACTCATCTTTGCTGATTTTTTGATAAAAGTGAATACTTTATATTCATCCAATTCTATTCCGATAACCGTACCTAATCTGGAATTTTCAATAGTATACCATCTTGCAGGTTTTTGATAAGAATTAAATACTTTTATGTTCATCCGTTCAATGTCAATTCCACTTTGATAAAAATATCTAATCTGGAATTTCAATAGTGTAGTCCATCTTCGCGAATTTTGGTAATAAATAAATGAAGTATCCAACCTTGAATACTCCAATAGCATAGCGCATCTTTATTGATTTTTGGTAATGATTGTCTTTTTCAACTCAATTTCATAACAATGCCTAACTTATATATTCCAACAGCGACATACATTTTGTAGGAATCGAATGCCTTATGTCCATCCTTTTCAAACAACGTTATGGATTTTTGATAGGAGTTGAAAGTCTTATATTCATCTTTCAACTTTAATTCCATTTCGATGACAGGATCCTATCTAAATTTCTCAACAATATAGCTCATCTTGCAGATTTTTGGTAAGAAATGAATACCTTATGTTCTTCTTTTCAATTCCAATTCTATAAACAATATCTAATGTTATATGTTCCAACAGCATCACCCCTCCACAGATTTTCGATGAGAATTGAACGCCGTATGTTCATCCTTTTCAACTTCAATTCTATAACAACATAACCCTAACTAATTTTATAACCAATTAAATTTATAAAATATATTTTCTAATTTTTACAATAATAAATGTTTTACAATTATCTTTTCAACTCCGATTTCTTTATAATAGAAACAGCTAACATTATTTATTTCTTTAACACTACCCATATTAGCAAACTTTGATAATAAATGAATGCTTTATTTCTACCCTCTTAACTCTGACTCCATGATTATAACAGTCACCAAGTGCAAATATTCTATTAACATTACCTATCTTCCCAAACCTTTGATAATAAATGAATGCCTTACATTCATTCTTTTCAACTCCAATTTCCTTGTAATAGAAATCACTATTATTTCTTCCTTTAACATTATTTGTATTTGCAGACTTTGATAATAAATAAATGTTTATGTCTGTCCTTTTTAACTCTGACTCCATGATTATAACAGTTAGGGATGTCAACGGTCGGTTTCAGTCGGTCATGAGTCATGTCCGAACCGACCGCGGTCATGACCGATGGGTAATTTAAAATTTTAATATTCAACCTTATTTAATTAATATTAGTTAATTTAAGTTCAAGCTTTTTTGATTTAGAGTTAATAAGCTAATGCGGAATAAATTTATATTTAAATTATATAATCTGTAATAATATAATATATAGTTAATAATGTAATATTTATTATAAAATAAATTTAATTAAATTTAATAATAGAGATAAATATAAATTTAGACTTATAGTCTAGAAAAAACCCATTGGAAAAAAAAACCTTAAATAAATATAATAAAATTGGCTCCGGGTTTTATTTTCGTTAGTTATATTGTACACATAAAGGTTACGTAGTACTGGTCATATTAAATATTGAGACAGTATTTTAGATAATATACACAAGTTATCGCATATGGTAGTTGCTCATTTTCCCGAAGCCCATTTTTCTGACATACCGCTTCACCGAAGTCATAATACCAACAATCCATTTTACTAACAGAACAGAAATAGGTCAGTGTCATTTTACCGAATATCAATTAACTGACAAGTTTATTTCACTGACAGTTTCTTTAACAACTGACAAGTTTATTTCACTGACAGTTTCTTTAACTGACAGTCATTTCATCGACAAAGTAATTCTGGTCATCGTCGTTAGTGTCAGGTTTAGAATTAAAGTTACAGCTGATTTCAAAATGAGTGGGACACGTGATAAAATTTTTGTTGATCATCAGTGTATTTTCGGTAATTACATTTACCAAAATTTTTTTGTATTTGTCGGTAATTATGCTTTTCGGTCGCAATACAATTTTCGGTATATTTATTGGGAACGACAATACCAATTTAGTGACACAAACACAATGTCACAACATTTACCTTTACTTAGTTATCGCTCTAACGCTTGTTCTATCTGTTCAGTATGTTTTGTATACTTTAAGATTTATAGTGAAGACTGTCTTTGTCAACCTATAGAGCTTAATTGCAAAAGTAAGAGCAGTGAATATCAACAAGGTTTTCGTAATAAACATATTACATGCACAGGGGCTAACAAACAAAAAAAAAAGTATGATTAGGAGTTTGTGGATTGGTTTCAGAGTAATGTATCTAAAGTTGATATTTTGGACCAAAACTTTGTGAATATCTGTTTAAAGTGTATAAAACTATATAAAGATGGTAAATTTTTTAAATTTTTTTTATTTGTAGTTTATTATATCTGGTATATAATTTAATAAATAATAATTATATGTTTATAATTTTAGATCAAAAAAAAATTAATATGATTCAAATGAAAATATTATTATAGATGAAACTATTGAAACTATAGATTTAACAACTAAACAATCTTTAGATTTTTCTTTTGTACCAAATTTTTCTACATCATCTAGTTTACCTATTATTATTAATAATAAAATAGTTGAAGTAAAAGCTCCTGTAACAATAGAAGTTCCTGTAGTTAAAACACCAGATGGTATAAAAATATAATAAATATGTTATACAGTATATTTTATAATATATAACATTTTAATTTATTTATTTATTATGATTATTTTTTATATTTAGTATTTATTACATTGGTGTATTATAATAAATTTGAAAAACTTCATAAGAAATTAGATGGTGCATTGGTTATTCTATTTAATCCTAACAATATAAAGTTTTTTGAAGATATTGAAGAAGAAATTTTGGCATACATACTTCCCAAGCAATAGGGAAAATTTGAACTTGGTTGTATTTGTTTTCAAACCTTAAGTACTTCAAAGGCAGATCACTATAATTTAAAATTTGATGATGCAATTATAGCATTTGTTGCTGAGATAAAACATAAAAAAAAATTATAATTATGTGTTTATCAAAAACCAAAAAATAAGAATATATGTAGTTATGAAGAATCAAATCAATTAAATAAGAAAATTCATGAAGTTATATTTTATATATTTAAATAAATTAATATTACAGCTAATATTAAAATTAGCTAATACTGAATTTAAGATTATAATTTAAAAATATAAGACTTATTACATATATTTTTTAATTAACAATTTTAATTCTAAACCTTAATTATAAAAAAGTAAATAAAAAAATATTTCAAAGAATTTTTAAAACTTTATATTAAAATAAATTTAACTTTTAATATTAGTTAATTTAATATTAATAATAATAATTATAAAATAATTAAAATATATTTATTACATTATTAGACACTTGAAACAGATTCAAATATTATAGCTATCTTAAATACTATTAAAGAAAACATTTATGATAATCTTTCAGTTTGTTCTATACATACTCATGAATGTTTAATTTCAGAAGATAGTTGGTATTTAAAGCTAAATAGTGAAGAAATAATATTATAGACACATGCAATTGTAGGTTATTTATAATTAAATATAAAAGACTTGGTTCATCTTGAGATAATTAAATAGAATTTAATTAATAATTAAAAATCAACTAATTGTTTTATTATCTTAAGTTGAATCAAACTTTATATTAGTTTTTTACATTAAAAAATAATAAAATTTTAAACTTTAATATATGTAATACTTTATATTATTAAGCTTATTTAAATGAAAAATGTTGATAAAAAAACTCCACCAAATTCACTATTATTTGATAAATCTAAATATCGATACTCTACATTAAATCATCTTTTAAATAATACAAATATAATATCTCAAGGTATATAGTGTTAACCTATAAAAATTACTATAACTCTTGAAGCATTAAACAGAATTTAATGAAACTACTATTATTTGAATCAGCTCACTAAGATGGTTCTAATGAGTTATAGATTACCCATTTCTGATTACAAGATCACAAGATTGAATCCAATAAACAAATTAATAAGAAAGCTGTGATCTGATTGGTTGAATGATTACTGCACAAAATATCATATATATAATATATATAACATTTATGTATTTTGGAACATATATATTTCATATTATATTTAGTTTATATATATTACTTAGTTTATTTATTTTATATATTTTATATATCAAACATATCTTATTTATTTTATTAATAGTGGTTATAAAATATTTTATATATGTAAAAGATATAGGCTGTTATATACATTATGTAGCCAAAAAGTATAAAAGCAGTCAATGTGGACCTCAAGTTCAACATCAAGTCTTTATACTCTTTCACTAATAAACTATTATTTTATATTATTTAAATTAAACAGTTATTAGTATTCTCATATATTTTTAATTGTAATCTTTTGTAATTGTAAATTGTCTTAAATCTTCTTTATTAAGTTTTCTAAAATAAAATATATTCCAACTTAGTTATAATACAGTAACAAGTGAGGTTACAAAAAGTGTTTACTATCTAAGGTTGTTCTAGTTATTTATTATCTTAAAAGAAATAGATATAGGATAACAAATTGGTGATGATTGTGAGATCACCTATTTTATTTTATACAAAAATTAGAAAATAAGAAAAAAGATTTTAGTTTCATAAAATATTTATTACTAAATAAAGTCAATCAATTTTGATCTGTTTGAGCTGAAATTTTACATATATACTTTTTGAAAGATTCTATATCTTTTCTACTAAACTTATCTTAAAATGAAAACTTCATTGAAACCTGTAATCATATTGACAGTCTTTTTTTAAACATTTCTTACAAATTCTTTGCATATCATTTTTCTTCTTGTTGATCATATGATATAAGACTGTAACAGCAATATTTTATTATCTAGATATCCAATTGATGAGATATCAATATTTTTAGAACTCTACAAAGTTCCTGAACAATATTCTCTTAATACATAAACTCTATTAGCTTATTAAAATTTTGACTATTATTTAAATTTTAAAATTTGATCTAAAAATCATTTTTTATTATTATTATATATTATTTTTATATTATTATAGATATATAATAT
>CAJVQA010010811.1:0-11150 GCA_910591915.1 Cetraspora pellucida | reverse complement strand
GTACACTCTTTCCATGGTTGCCCCCTGTGGTTGTAATGCAACCATTAGCTAAATGTACTATCAATAAAATCCTGGGTTGCAAGTAGTCACCTTAATATTTAAAAAAAAAAAAAAAGATCATTTTTTACTTAAAACACAAAAGTAATTTTATTAATAAAATTTTGTAGTATAGCTCTTCAAATTTTATAATTTCTTATAGCTTATTATAAAATTTATAATATAAAATAGATTTTCCGAAGATCTTTTTTTTTGTTGATTTCCCTCTTTTCTATAGCACCTAGCTCATAAATATGTAATATACCTATATATAAAAAAAAAAGAAAAAAAGCTAGAGAAATTTGATCTTTTTTAGAGTTTTCAGTGACAGACATCTAGAAAGCTTTCTAAAAGTTTAAAAATGTGGAATTTGATAGAGATCTTGACTCTGAAAATTTTCTGTCACTAAAAATTTTCGGTGACACTTGGCTATAGTAAGATATCACATATATACTTACTATGTATTTTTTATGACTTTTTAGGGTCACCCCTATGGGCCTGTAAAGCAATAGTTCTCAAACCTATAACACTATTTTGTGCCATCTTTTTTAGCTTCTTTTGCTGATATTGATACTGTCTTTAATATTTATCTGCATGAGTATCATAATAATTATAATCGAAATAAGTCAACTTACCACATTCTTTACAAGGTATACATGATGAAGAATTCCAGTAAACTTTACACCCTTCAGGCTGATAGCAACCTCGATTGCAAACTTTTCCAGTCTTAAGAATATAGAAGCAATAATAAAATGCCATGTTTATATAATTTTGATATAGTTATTATCTACTGATAACTATTCTTTAGAATTAATTTTCATTTTGAACTTTTTTTTCTGAAACAATATACTAGCAATAAAAAATACTTACTATAAGTATCCAATATTTCCAAAAAAATATTGATCACGTGTCAGCAGAAGTGGAAGTACCACTTTCTTGTCCAGAGAGCTTAGAAAACTCAAAGAATTTTGAGCCGGAAATAGAGATAAAGGAAGGCTCTTTAAGCTATTGCTCTGCAATAGAAAATAGTGAAGCATTGTACTACTGGGGGTTTAAAGCTGAGAGTGTAGCTGAATATCTATATAAAATTCGCGATGATAGTATAAGACTATGACAATTCCTTAGTACAGATTCTGAGAATGGAATAGAGGCAATACTTACAGAACATACAGACTACTCATTGTATAAAATTATTAATGAAGATGAGCCACTTTGTCTCTTTATCGATTTTGATTTTTCTAGAGAAAAATTTGATAAAATTAAACCTAAACTTAAGCTTTCAGCTAAAAAATATAGGATTTACTTTATCGTGCCTTTAATGAAGTATGTTTAGAAATATATTCAGTTTTGGATTGCAAAACATTGACTATTGCTAGTAGTAGTGATGAGAAAAAAATGTCTCTCCATATATCAGCTTTTGGTTTATGACTTAACAATATTGCTAAAGTTGCAGTATTTACTGAGCTCATTCACAAAAAACTTCCAATAGATTTACAATAAAAAGATATTGTTGATAACATCGTCAACAAAAGCTTATTTTCTTTACAAATACTTAATATCCCAAAGGTAATTGAAATAAAATGTAATGAAAGTAGTAAAAAATTGTATAAGCATATCTGTCCAAAGAGAGCAATATTTCCAAAAGATGGTACTGTTTTTGACTTTATGCTATGCCTACCTAATGACAAGGCACCAGTTATAGACAATCCAATCTTAGTTTTAAAAGATAAAATGTCAATCGAAGATAGGTCGATACCAGAAAAAAATAAAATCGATGCCAGAACTATTGAAGCTGAAGTCAATTATATAGAGAAACTACTTAATGAAATGAATATCAAAAGTTTTGATGTTTTATATCCAACTACTGTGTCTCCAGATATATTCACTTTAAGAAATATAACAGGATCACATTGCCCTCTATGTAATCGAGAACATAGCAATGATAATAAATATATAGTCCAAAAAAGAAAAACCTATTATTTCTATTGTCATCGTGCAGATAAAGATATGCCTAAAGGTACAAAAAAACCTTTATTAAAACTTATTATTAATGAGACTGTTGGAAATTAGGAAAAAAGTTTACCACCCTCCAAAAAATAGAACATCCCAGAAATTCTAATCCAAATAATCACTTCATATGGGTGACTTAGTTAATATGTGTACATCAGAAGAAATATATACTTATAATCAAGTTTATGAAGCAATACAAGCAACTATTGCATGTATCCAAACAACTTCAAGATTATAGATACTTAAAATAAAAGATTCAGATAATGGTTTTTATTACGATATGGCACCTAAGCTGGATTTTGCCAAGTATGAAATTAAAATGATAGAATATGATGATGAAACAGTGAAGTTAAAAACATTAATAGACCAAGCAGTTATTAAAGGTCTAATTCTTTATCGTAATATCAATTTCCTACCATACCCTCCAAATACTTTTCTAACAAATACCAAGTTCTTTAACCTTTTTCTAGGATTCAAAACCCAACCAACAATCGAGATTAATCTAGCTATTATTGATCCAATTCTATGGCATGCAAAAAATATAATCTCTGATGAGAATGAAGAGCTTAGTAAATATTTCTGATACTGGTACACATATTTAGTACAACAACCATCTAAAAAACCTAGAACAATTCAAGTATTGCACTCCTTACCAGGTTGTAGGAAAAATATCTTAATTGATTTTATAGATAAGAAAGTCCTCAGATCAGAGCTTTTCTATACAACATCCAATTTTGGAAAAATATTGAGGCATTTTAATAGTTGCATTCAGGCTCATAAACTAATTATTATGAATAAAACAGATATGTCTAGTAGAAATTGGAATAAGTATAATGATCATCTTAAATCACTTATCACAGAAGATTATTTAACAGTTGAACACAAAGGTATCAAACCAAAAGTCATAAAAGATTATACTGGATTTATAGTATTAAGTAATCATAATGCTCCACTCTGAATAGAAATAGGTGATCAGCATATCGTATATTTTGATGTATCTTTCTGTTGTAAAGGTAACATGGCATATTTTAAGAATTTGGCCAAAGTACTCGAGCACCCTAATGCACCAAATGTAATTATGGCTTATTTACTCAGTCTTGATATCTCAGATTGGAATCCACAAGATATTCCTGCTACTAAAATAAAAACAGATATAATTTTGGAACATTTACCAAACCTGAAATGATTTATAATTGATTATATTTCATCTTGGCCTGAAAATAGAACTGAGAATTCAATATGTTTAAATTTATATCAGGAATATCATACTTGGTGTAAAAGAAATTATAAAAATCCATTTACTAATAAAAAATTTGAAAAAACTTCTCCAACAATTGGTATAGAATACAAGCAAGCATGAATTAATAGAAAAAGAGATTGGGTTTATATCCTTGATCAATCCAAAATTGTGAGTAAACTACGCGAATCAGGCATCGATATCGAAGAATTTTCTGATACACCTCAATCTGAGATATCCTCCAATGCGTCTACAGATATCTCTGCATTCAATGTACCTAAAATTGTTATATACAACCAGAAAAAATAGATCTCATTCCATTAACCACCAATTGAAACGAAAAAGGTAAGGAAATAGTAACCACCCCTCCTATTACTATATAACCCAGGACTTTTTTGATTTGATAATAAATTAACCAGAATATTCAGTTGCTTCATCATCTAAGTTTACTAATACATCTATATCTCCCGAAGTCATAGATGATAAATCTAAATATTCTGAAATCTTTCCTAACTCATCTGTAAACAATGCTGTAAACAATGAACCAAAAACCAGTAACGAAGTATCATCCTAGCAGATATCATACCTACCTGGATATCAAACCAGGGAGCAATGAAAAATATGATTAAGGCAAAAAGCCATTGAACTTAGTAAAAATCCTATTAAATTTGTTACTATAACTGATTAAGATAAAATTGATTTCAAAGCATTCTGTGATAGAATGCAGACTGATATGAGAATATGTAGTTTTGCAAAGGAGGCTGAAGAAGACTCTAGTGAATATATGGATATAACAGTGCAAGAAAGATTAAAAAGTGAAGAGATAAACTGCTGTTCTCTCGAGAAGGATGGAGTCACCTCATCATAGTTGGATACTGATGAGGAATGGAAAAAATAGTTAACATACTTCAAGAAAATGGTATGTTATAGTAAATTACTTGATTAGTAAGGAGTGAATAGGTAGGTAAATTTCACAGATAGGAGCTTTGATATAGAGAAATTTTTGCTTCTACATATGGGTAATATAAAATTTTCAAATTAAAATATAATAAAAACTCTGTTCTTTATACCAATATACTGGTTTTTGTAACACCTAAAAAAAATATTTAGTTAATTTTTCTAAAACCTCTTTAAGTAATGCTATATCCTCTTTGATCTCATTGATATTTTTAGTAATTTTATTACGTAGAGCTATAGATTTTAAGACTTTATTTCAGGGGAATGGCACTTCGTGCCTAATCGAACTCGTGTTCATTTTCTGATATAATTACAATAACTATGACCTATTCAATTTTTGGTATAGCAATACTAATCCACAAGTAATTAATTTCGATTTGAAAAAATATATGCCATAGTTATAGTTTGTGCAAATATCCCAATCGACAATGTCAAAAGTTGCAACAAATTTCATAAATCAGTATAATTTAACCCCCCAAATGAGCATAGCCAAACTTAGCAATTATGCTGAAGAATTAGTTAAATATTTGAAAGATGTGAAGGCCTATAATCATGCACAAAATTGGATTCAGAAATTAGGATTTAGTAAAAATCAAACATATGCTTTAATTCCTATTCAAACTTCTGGAAAACACATTACAGATTGAGATCTGGTTAAGAAACTTGCTTTGTATATTAAAGAGAATAAAACCAATCTTGAACCTGAATGAATAAGCGAATTGATCTATAATTTGGCAAAAATGGTATCTATTATTATAGCTCAATCTTCTCTTCTTAAATTGCTTCAGAAAAAATTACACTAACTTAATGCCAATTACATTACATTAGAAGCTATATATGATCTAGACATTACTCAAAGATCAAATAAAGAACAAGCAATAAATTAGGAGCTCTGTGAAGACGAGGAATATGATTGTCCTGAATTCTTTTACTTGAAAAATGTCCAGAAAAGACTTAAGAATTGTAACATTACCAATTCCCCTACAATGCAAAATTTAATGAATATAATGATAATGTTATCTATGAGGTCAGCAGATGTTGCAAATCTTTATATTGATTACTATAAACTATCTAACACTGATTGGTACAATTCTAAATATTCTTGGTACTGTACTAGATATGCAAAAAATAAAAAATATAAATCTAGACCATTAGTATCTATGGAAAAAGATCTACTACTGGCTAGAAAATTACTTATTTAGATCCAGAAAGCAATTTCTAATGAATTCCTATTTTTAATAAGAGATAAAGATAGTGATGTAAATGTTTATCCAATTAATAATTTTCTAGCAATTTATGGAATAAGCTCATCATATTTGAGAAAAATAGGATCTGACCATACTATTATAATCCATGAAGGTAAGACTCGCTCTAAATGTAACTGTCTTTATAAGTTGGCATTAAGACACAAAATAAATTAAGAAGCATCAGATCATTACGATGTGATGAATAACAGACTGAATACTTCAACATCTAAACAAGAAAATAGTGAGGTTGAGGATATCATCGATTTATATAGAGAAATTTCTGATAATGATAACTAATTATGCTTCTTTACTTTTACCATATCTACAGAAAATCTTCATCATCATTAGATGATTCAGAGCTCAACTCAGATCCAGATGAAGGCTAAATTTTTTATGTGTCTTTAGAGACTAGCTTCATTATTCATGATTTTCAGTAAAGATCGAGAATCCTCTCATACTAATTAATTTGTAAATGAACAAATTACAAATCCAAAATGAGATTTCATAAAATCTGCAAATTGGTTTGTTAATACAGAAATATATTATAAAACAGAATAAATAAATAATAAATTTCAAAGACTTATCTGGTTAAAGTTTAGGTAAATGTATTGATTTAGATATTATATCCATTTATTTTTTAGCTATAAAATAATTCTGGGTAGTAAAAAAATAATATATAGTCAGGTTAGTATAAAATGATAAGAAAAATTTTTATCATTAACCAACTCATCATAACCTATACTATGAGTAACAAACTACTTAGCGAAGGAGAACTTACCAAAAAATACCCTAAACAAGCAGAATTATTAAAAGCCTTAGAAATAAATATCTTAAAAGGTTATCCAAACTCTCTCGCAAGTAATATCACAATACCAGAGCTAGAGAATTGTCATGAATGTAATAAAGAAATTTTGTTAAATCCACCCAAAGCATTTACCATGCTCATGTGTCTCATATACTCCATTATGACTGTCTTGAAAAAAGTAATAGAAATAAGCAAAAAACTTGTCCTATTTGTTTCATAGATAATGAAGAAATGGCATCAGCTAAAGTTCAGAATGTAGATATGTCAGAGGCAATTAAGGATAAAGGTAAAGAAACCTCTAATCTAATGTAGGCAGTAAAAAAGTTATCTGTAGATAGTGGTAAAGTTATTCCACGAAGTGAAACAAAATCCATAAAATCTAATAAATTACAAGGTTTAATAAAAGAACTATCTATGCCAAGTGAGCCAATTGATGATAATAATAGAGAAAATAAAAGCAAAGAATCAAAACCAATAACTTTACTCCAGTTATACTATAATGCAAACCAGACAGAAAACATGTAACCTGTACCTACTAAGAAGAAATAAGATGCTGGTATCTGTTTGCTAAAAAATTTAAAGAAAGAGTTAAAGAAATAAAAAATGAAACCTCTGGGTCGATAGCGTAGTGGTTAGCGCTCCGGAGGTCATAATCGCAAGATTGCCGGTTCGAGTCCAACTGGAAGATAAAAGCTGTGCCAGGACCATGATTGGAAATGATCTTTAAGAGGAGCTTTTCGCTTTCGGACGGATTACTACAACGATAAATAAGTTATGTGACATAGCCACAAAGGTCATGCGGCACCCAAAAAAGGGAAAATCTGACAAGAAACATCGTTAACATAAGGTTTTCCAGCTTAAAGTAATATAAAGAAATGAATAATAGAAGAACGATTCGGCTGGTGGGTCATGTGAAGTTAGGGAACTGCGGACCGAATAAAGATAGTAGGTCCTACACCACGGAACCAGAGACCCAGGACATCATATGATGAACTTAACAGAGCATGAGCTATCTCATGAGCACAGTGATGAATATAGGGGCCACCTGCCGTCAGATGATCTCGCAGAATGATAACTCTGGCCTTTAAGAGATGTGACAGATCCTAAAGGTGTCTAAGGACCTTCAGGATAGTGGAGGGAGGTAAAATCAAAAAAAATAAAAAAATAAATAAAAATAAAAAATGATAACAGTAAGTATAATGATCAACAAGCTAGAGGGTTAGTATATGGTGAAATTGCAACCAATCTTTCAGGATTTATAAAAGATAGTTTGCATAAAAAAACTGCAAAGACTAAAAATATCTACAAGTTGTTTGGAGAAAGTTATAACCCCAATACCAAAAAAATAGTTAAGGGGATAGGAATTGAAAAAATTGAGAAAATTCGAACATATAGTGCTGATTATATTTCAAAGCTCAATTCTACACAAATTTATAATATTATAAAGCATTTTAATTAGTGCAGATTGTGTCCCCAAAGTTGATGCCAATGTGATATAAATATTTTTTTATTAGTAAATCATATATATATATAATTACAATATATAATTTAATTCATAATAAAGTTTATATATACTAATACTGCAATATTGTTAAATATAGTAATAGGCATTCAATCAACATATACGGATCTTGACCTAAGATTTATGCATGTGAGGCAGGGCATAAACATTACAGGCTTGTATAATAAAAATTATTAGCCACATTATATTTTTTTCTGTTAATATATATATAATAATAATGAAAAATCTGAATAATATGTATACAAATAAAAATTACTTTGAAAAGTGGCATATCTTTAGAGGTTAGAAGCATGGATATAAGGTTTGTGACGAATGCAACCATTATCCACATCTATATTGCAACACATGTAAAAAAGTAGCAAATGAAATATATAAGCAATGTGAATGTGATAATTTTAAAAGAGAGCCTCAAATAATTAATGTTTAATAAAAATAAATGGATTAACAATTTGGTAATAACAACGATAATTTAAAATTTCAATGCAATTTATTCATGATATGAGATTTTGTGCAATGTTTGTACCTCCTATATATATGGAAAAAGATATCTGATTTGGTAAATCGATTATCTACTTTAACATGTCTTATAATTAGAGTTTCTATTTCGACAAAGCATAACCTGAAGATTATCATTTTTTGGATTTTTACAAGTATTGCTCACAACAAGCTGATTTTACCTTTTTATTTCAAAAAGAGTTTGATAAACTGAAAAAAGATCTCAAAAATCTGATAATAAATAGTTCAGATAAACAGAAAAAAGGTGCCAATTAGTTAAATGGAAATTTTAAGGTAAATTTTTAATCTTCATTTTCTGCATGACTAGTTAGCAGAGGGAGGCTTCTACAACTACGATGGGAACCTGCTTGCTGTTTATGGTCTGCTTGCCCATTGTGGAAAAAGGAATCCCACACAACTACAGTAGACATCTGCTTGCTGTTCACTTTACAGTCTGCTTGCCTGTTGTGTCTGCTTCTAGCTATACCTCTAATAATGCTTTATTACATAATATATTAACCTATGTAAACTATAGGGACACTGGGAATGTTTTAAAGATGTCAATATGTTTTGGGAAAAAATTGAGATGCACAAAGAATTGCACCTTCTTGAAGTTTTCATTTAACCAGTTTTTCTGATCTATCTAATAAAACTCAAGCTCTTTATTGACTGTATATTTTATAACTATAGGAAAATGCATCCAAATCCATAATTAACAATACAACAAAAGTTCTTGGAACTGCTATCGAAAATGTCCATTATATTATCGAGAACATCAATGATGCATTGGTATGAAAAAATAGTGAAAGATAACTGAAATGACAGTTGTTTTACCTTATTATATATTATTTTTGTAGACAAACCCAAAAAAACGAACTTCATTAATATATGCCATAATGACCAAATTTACTCCAGAATGCATCAAAAAAGTTAGTATATAAACTACAATTATGTTAAATTTGCAAAATTTTCCTACCTTATATAGCAAAACAACACAGACTGATGGGCAATTTGAGGCATCAAATGAATCATCATTAAAGCTTCTCAAAATACTTTTAACAGGGTTATTTGTTGATTTGAGACAAAGAAGTAGATATTATTTGGATAAGACTCATTTCATTTCTAAAATAGAAAATCTTAATGCTTCAGCCATACTTTCTCTGCATTCTTGTCACTTTGGTAAAACATTATTTCTTTCTATTCTGTCTTCTTATTATGATATAAAGAACCAAGAAGACCAATTCAAACAATTATTTGGTGATCTGTTCATTAGTAAAAATCCTACACTATTAGCATCTTCATTTCTAGTTCTGGAGCTCAATTTTTCTAGAATTCGCACTAGTGCAACATATGTCGTCTTTGAGGAGAGCTTTCACAAATGTTTGAATCTATTTATGTCAGGATTTATGTATCAATATCAACAAGAGTTGGGTCATCATTTTCAAATTGTTAATAAAAATTCTGATGCTTTGACAAACTTATTAAAGTTGCTGAATGCGATAGAATTATGTGGTTATAAGGTATTTTTTTCTTTGTTCGGTCATATATTTGTTCAAAAAGTATTAAATAATTATCTTTATACACTTTAGCTATATATTTGCATTGATGAGTATGACGCTAGCATTAATGAAATTCTTAGAGATGAAACTGTCATCCAAGAACTCACTGATAATCACAAAAATGAAAACAAAATCAAATTAATTGAGAGTTCATTCAAGTAATTTTACAGTTGTTTGAAGACTGCTTGTGATAGAGGCATAGTTTATGATTTTCAAACTGGCATAACCTCTGTTGCTATGTTTGAATTTACCTCAGAATTTAATATTTCAACAAATTTAGCATTAAGCGAAGAATTTTGAGACTTACATGGATTCAAGCAGTCAGAAGTTGACCTTCTTTTGGACAATGCTCTTGGAAATAATCTATCATCTGATGTTAAGAAGGGAATAATAAAATAGTTAAAAAAGGAAAATGATGAATATTTTTTTAATCCTAATCAAGCTGAGGATATATTTAACACTACTCGTATTCTATACTGTATTCAAATGTTGATTGAGCAAATAAATTTACAAGCTACAGTGAAGATTCTTCAAACATCATCAAGAAATTTCTTCATTTTCCTCCTGATCTGAACATATTGCCTTCTCAAACAATATTGGAATTAATTGGCAACAATCCCCTTGGTAAATCTATTCTTACTGAAGCACTCAATCGAAGTTCTCTCAAATCAAGAAATGGTATAGAACAACGATTTTATCTCATTAGCATTTGCAAGCTGGCAACCGATTACAACCTGTTATTATTATTCATGTTCTATACTAGTGCTCTTACATATCAACCGAATTCATTATAACATATATTTTGAATTCCAAATCATGTTTCTGAAAGAGAGTTTATTGCAGAGGCACTAAAAATCTACAACTGGAAAGAAGAGGATTTAATACCTGTACGAAGTTGCTTACAGATTTTGGAGCCAGAATGTAACATCGAACTGCTCTGCCGATTTGTAGAGGAAACTTTACTTAAGCCATTAAAGGACAATAGTGTTAAGCATTCAAATGAAGAGGCTTTGAAGCAATCTTTTATAAACACTTTAATTCTTACTCTTTATGCAAATATTGAATTAGAGTTTTGGATAAATTCTCAAAACTCTAATTTAGGTAATAAGGCAATTGATTTAGTGAAAACAAGTACTGGAGGAAGGATAGCAATCGAATTTGATAATATTAGAATAGATTATATTAATCTAAACAGAGCTCAAAGTACTTGGCAGAAAGCAACACAAGTATCATGATCATTGATGATGAAATTAGAGAATGAAGTTTTAAGCCTTGAAATTAG